>JAKKPZ010000075.1:0-276788 GCA_022814885.1 Ditylenchus destructor
ATATCTCCGGATAGGAACATGAGTGTATGCTGGGACTGGTACCAATCGTCTTCTCTTTCAGAGAGGAAGAGATTGACATATCACATGGCCAAATCCGATCGCGGCTCCCTACCCAATCTGCCGGGTGGGGGGGAACCGGCTTCACAAATCAACTTAGAGGGACCCGATATACCATTGTGTAAAATGCTTTGCATACGAAAGAGGTTTTTCTGTCTTCTACTACATAGGGGGATTTATTTGAGGAGCGGGATTAATTAGAGGATTTACATAAAATTAAAATAAAATAAAGATAAAATACCAGCTTAAGCTAACTAGAGACCAACCGGAGCTCAAGACGTTTCCATGAGCAGAGAGTGCTAGTTTCATTCTTACGTTAACCGATAAATCGTTATATATATATCAACAAGAAACATTTGTCTCGCTTTTGACAGTTATCTGAGAACGAAGTTTTATTACAACAACATACCATAGTCCCAATTTTGCTCTTGAATCTGAGGGGAACCAAGACTTGGCCCAACTCTGGGAATCAAGTCTCAATCCCAGCTTCAAGATTAGACATGTGAAAATAAATCTAACGTTGACACTCCCAAATGTGAGTAAAATATTGCTTCAATCGTATAATTAAAAAAACATACTGGTGAGGCAATCTTCTCGCTGCTCGCTTGAATTTCGGTAAGTTCCATTGAGCAGAGCTAGTTCCATGAGTTGTCTGCGCTTCAGGCTATCGACGCCTTTTGTTATTGGCGGAGTAAGTATCTTCCTGACTTGTGAGACGGCGTTTTCCAGCTTTATTTTGGCGCGCTCTTTTGTATCTTCGCACTGAACCAAAATGTGGAGATTCTCACTCAAATGCTCGTAGCTCGGCTTGCCTCGACACATATCCTCCTAAATTTTAGCACATTGGAACTCACAATTCACGTATGTTTGTATACTGTATCTTATACTCTATTTAAATAGGGCTTAAAAATGTTATCGTGATACCCAAATACCAAAAACTCGAATATAATAAGGCAACACCCTTATATAAAATACCTTTTTTGATAAAATCAGATCGCTATGCTATATCAAGAAATAAATATACTTCTCAAGAACAAAAGTTAAAGAAAGAAAAGTACCTTGTCGGCGTCTTTCATCGAACCTTTGCCCCGAATCATAATCTTGCAGCCTGTGTCAAACTCTAGATGCTTAGAAGTCATTCCACGCGGTCCGAGAATTCGTCCAATGAAGTTGTACTAAACGAAATATTGTGTTGTAAACTTTGAAAATATTGACATTTTCAAACAAAACAACTTGTAGAAGGATATGCTGGCGAACACGTGCTACGTAAAGGTTGTGTTCAGTTCTTGCAGTAGTGTTTAATTGCCAATATTTTTGACAATCTGTTTACACTTTATCGAAATTATATTCAAAACATAAATGTCAAATACGTACATCGGGATATTCGTCGATGGGCACGAAAACTTTGTCCTGGAGCATAACCTTTTCACCGACGGCTTCAGGCAACTTCAGCTTACTGTTATTGCTGAGCTCACATTTCAAAGTCGTTTTACGGACACGATCAATTTCTGAAAAGAGAGTAATTTTGAGGCTATACCTGGTTACGATATCAAAAACAAACCCTCATCGAGCAGGCGCTCCAAATTCGGAAAAGAGCCGGCTACCATCGCGAGCTGTTCCTTTTCTCTCATTAGTCCTAGCAGATATTCCATGTCGCTTCAGTAAGTCTAAATAATCAAATGTGATTATAAAAGGTTTGTCTTTTCAAAATATAACATGTTTATTATGAAAAACAATCACAGCAGTAAAACGGTCGTAGTAATATTATAATATAATAACAGCAGTGATATGATCCTAACACTGATATGTGTATTGTTGTATCTATAATAACGAGAAAATACATAAGGATGCCAAAAGGCACCATAAATGGTCATTTATCGGAAACAAAAGTCAAATAATTATAAATCGAAACTGTGTGTAGTTTGGTTTGACCGAAAAGTAGCACTTATAGTTATGATGAGGTCAAGACCCAGAACTGAGAAACAATGGAAACTGCTCGATTGTGCCAAGTCTAATGCATAGATATGATGCTAAATATCTGATCAGATATGGAGCTATGGTGGAGTTAAACTAATTAACGAATTAAACCAAAAATTTACGATCGGAAACTTATCAAAAATGAGCGACTTCGGCAAAAAATCGATTATGAAATGGATCAGAATGAAAAAGGATATTTTTAATTGAGTTGCTTTTATGGCTGCCTAAAAGTTATTTGACCCATTCGTTCCAGAAGTTTTTCTATAATTATTTCTACCAAAGTTTGTAAGGTTTAACTTAAGCTCCCAGTGGAAAATGAAATGTGTGTTTGATATTTGTATGACAGAAAATGAAGAAAAAAAGTTTTTGACAAAAACTCTTTGTTGGGATCGTTTCTTTGTTAGAATCTCTGGGAATCTAATTTTAGCAGTGTGTAATAGGAAATCTGTGAGCAATTGTGAGGAGAATGAGAGAAATGCGAAGGATACCTCAAATTAAACACTTCTTCGGAAAAGTTGATTGATATAAAGACGGGATCTGATGACATAATTTCTCGTTTGCATTTAATTCATGTTCATCCAAAACATTTGCCTCTTAAAACCAATATATGCTTGGTATTGGGCTTTTCGGGAGGGGTAATTTCCATCCGGGATAGTACAGGAAAATAGGAGCCTCTGGAAGTGACAAAAATATGAGCACCGAAGAGACTACCAAAGTCGATGATGCTTCCAATATAAAAACGATAAAACCTACATAAAATATATTATCCAGTGGCATCGATCCTAAGCCACATCCTCGGCAGTTATATATTGACACTATTATTTTAGTGTTTAACAATAAAGATAATAAATGCATTGATGTATTGATTTTAAAGTGAAAAGCAACTAATGAAGCGATATCGTTTATGCAAAAAAAAAATTAACATTATCGAACTATTTTAATCGTTCTCGTTTAGCGCACCTCTCATATTTCTCTTTACTCGATACTAGGATGACCAATTTTACTGAATAACCATCTTATATGGACTATTGTGCACAAAATTTTGATGGTATAAAAAATTCACATTTATTTTTGCTTTAGACGTCTTTCGATCAGACAGAGCGGAGATATGAGCGGAGATATGCCATCCTCTCTGTAGTTGCTAGTTTTGAAATATTTGTCCCTGTAATTGAGAATAGGTCTTCAAATTTCGCTTCATAGACACATATGTCGATTGATTAAACTGATAAACAAAATGTTCTCACTCATAATGTGAATGGATAAGTCTGAATGGCACTTCAAAAATATATTTCAGTTGGGTCGGATAAAGTAATGATGGATTTGGTTGATGAATAAAATTAATGCTCCACAATGGTATGTAACACCGGAAACTTTTTATAATCGTAGTTCAGACTAGATCAAACCGATAAGTTGTCAGATTAAGCCAGACCGCAAACTATCCTTAAATGCTCAATACTTTCCTTCCTTTTTATTTTTCAATTTTTGGCTAACTCGCCTATTTCTAATTACCTGAGGCATAGGGCACTAACGTGAAAATTTGCATGAAAAAGTGAAAAATCTCTAAAGGAGCATGTCTGTCTCTTCTCCATTGCATTGTGCGTCTTTGTCTGTCTTTGTCTGCCTAATTCACATGCAAGAGGCAGAGAGCGAAAGGTATTTGCAATCGAATTAAAATTTGCAAATTTGAAATATTCGACTTTAAAGCATAAAATCTAAGCATGAAAAAAATCTGAAAAAAGTTTCGGAATCCTCATGAAAAGTTGAATCTAATTACTAGTAGTGGAGGGTAAGCAATGGGTTTTTGGTTTAATGCTTACTTCTAGTTCTGTTTGCTTGTGTCAGAAAATCCTTGACAGATATGTTCAGTAAATCGTATTAAACAATGTAACATGACTTCATTTTTACTTTGCATTTACATTCAAAACTCTGCCACTTTAATTTTATGAGCTAACTATTTGCCTGCGTTCATTTAATTTCATTGGCATCACGCCCAATTTCCCTGATATTATTTTGTTGCCGGTTGTTTCCTCTCCAATTTTCTCCAGCCTTGACTCATTTTTGGTTGTTTTCTTCCTTATTTCCATACATTGTTGTTCTATTTTCGGCGCAGGCAATGCAATTGCAGTTGCTGCTGCTAAGTCAGGCTTATTATCCGACCAACACACAACCCACCCAAGAACCCGCCGATGGCGCAGGTCCCCTTCAAAGCTTAGGGTCTAAGTCCTGGCGTCACTTTTAATCCCCGCCCGAAATGCTGGGGAGATGTTGGGTAATGTGCAGGAAAATGAGGTTGCTCCGTCGGCTGCAGCAGCAATTTCGTCAGCGCATAGAGGGCCAATTACCGGCTCACAGCCGGCTGGCTTGAATGGTGTTATTTCTGGGTGCGGGTTTGCGCCAGCCCACTGCAGACGGCCCGTCCCACTGAGCTAGGTGATTTTGGCGGTGAGGGCTTATCAAAAGGTCTCATCAAAGAACGATACAGAAATGAGGTAATTTGGGGAGGGTGACGTAGTTGGGCGGAAAGAAATTTAGTGGTTTTGTAGCTGGCCTGAGGATATTTTTGCACCGTGGGTTGGTTCAATTTTGGCTTTAGCTTTGCTGTAAAAGTTGATAAATATATTGGTAATTCTCTAACGCCGGTATGAATTTTTGAACATTTTAATGATAAAAAAAAGGTTCAAATTGGCTCAGTTCTGAGCCGCTCTTTCCAAAATTTTTAAAATCCGCGTTTAGTTACAATCTTTCCATTTTCGTCACTGTAGCTCGAAAATTGATGCCGTGGGTCTGACGGAAAAATCTATTTTTGAAAAAAATCATCGTAATGCGGAAAATAGTACAAATGGTATGAGTAGGGTGCGGATTTTCCGGACATTAAAAAAGCCATTTTCGGACACAAAATCGGACATTTCCGGACATTCCCGGACATGTCCGGGAAATCCGCACCCTAGTTATGAGTTTTAACATGACGCATTATTTAAATTTCAAATATGTCTACTTTTTATGAATGACGAAAAAGAAACATCACACATACTATGATGCTGAAACATCGGCACCAATTCTTTCGACTTGCTTGCTGAGCTGTGTCAAATGAAACAAATGTTTTCTTCGAATGCCCTATATTAGTGCAAGTGTACCGGGTGCCATATTTTCATATTCAGTTTCGAATTCTTTCTCGTCAAAGTGCAAAACAGTATTCCGTTGTTTACATAGCTTGGTAGTCTAGAACCTAGAGAAAATATGTTGCATAGTATGCCCTAATAAATTTGCCTACTTTTGGGAAAAATTAAAACACATAAATTTGAAAATGTCGTGATTTTGAAGATTTGTTCTTTTTAAACGAATAAAATTGCCTACATTCTTCTTTTCAGAAATTTGTTCGTATTTACATCCGTAAAAAATCAGATTATTATCACTTCACATTCCCATACCTTCCCAGTTGAAATAACTTTCGATATGTCGCCATTGGCTTTCTTTCTTCCTGATTCCACATTAATAACGTTCGTTGGCCTTTAATCTCGTGTTTGTTATCATTTGGCTTCTCGGAAATATTTGCAGTCCGCTCATGAATTTTATATTCCATAAGTCTGCCTTTTTCTAGAGATTTCTTTTAAATTCTACTTTTTCAGAAATCTCTTAATTTTTGACCTCATCTCTTAATTTCTGGATCCCCAATTTGACGATTTCATAAATATTTTCGAGAAACTCTGTCGCTTTCACACAAACTTTAGAGAACATTGTTGCACTTTAGACAATCTTTTCCAAAGAATCTTTTTGATTCTCCTGGTTTTCGAATAGATGCCTTACTATTTCGTTCGTCCAACAGACAGTTAAAATGTTTTTGTGGATTTGTTTTTGTTACTTTTTTATATTAATACCGCTTGAATGTTTTTGGCATAGTCATAAATCGCAACAATAAACCTTTACTATTTTTGCTCCGAATCATTATGACAACATTTTCCGGTGCTCTAGTGATGAAATAATGTTCAAGTTTCTTGCAATAACGCCAAAAAGTTGGGGGTGGGGCGGAAATGCGGCTGGTTGCCTTTCCCAAAACGCCGCCGGCATGCTTCCTTCTACTAAAACTTACCACTGTGCCACCCTCGTTTTCGTGTTTTTGGCTTCTATTTTGGGATATCCGCTATAGTAGTGGCCCGCTGCAGCTGCAAAATTTGTGTGGCCACACAGTCCGGAAAATAATGGCACATGGCAGGTCTTAGGCTGGAGAAGGGCCCCACTAAAGCTTAGGCTCCTCAGCTTTTCGGCTGCACTGAAAATTGTGGGTTTTAGGTTCTCTTCTCGCAATTTTTAAGAAAAAGGCCATTTTCCGAGGCCCGTTTTGTGTCCACACACTTGTCCAGCGGCGGAGCGTTGCTGCACAGCAGCCGCTATTGACGTCATTTCCCAAGGAAATGGGGAATGAAATTCGAGGGAGGGCCAAAAGAGAGTGTAAAGAAGTGTTTTTGGTTTGGCGACGCCGCCGTCTCTTTTGCAGCTTCTGAGTATCGGTCAGCAAAAGCATATGTGGCTGTCTCCAAAGATTTCATTGCGCTCCGACGGTTATTCAAAAAAAATCATCATTTTGGCCTCGAAGGTTTTTACGGAACAAATTTTAATTTTATTTTATACTAAAAAATATTTCTAACAAAAATTCCAAAAGTATGATTTCTGGACTAAGACGGAAATTTGCAGACCTTTCTGTGACTAAAAATTGGGATTAGCCGAAAATCTCGACGAAATTTTTGATAAAATGTGTGGTTTTGATCATTTTGATTGTTCTGAAGTCGGTCTAATGCGATGTCCATATACTAAAAAAGAAATCCGAAAGAATTCGCATGCTAAATTAAACTTCTTCCAGTAAATAATATATAAATGTTTGGTTAGCACCAATTGTTGTACTTTACCTTATCCTCACAAAACGGCCAATTTACGAAAAATATTTCCTATTTCACCCTTTGTAGCGCCATTTTCAAGGTCATTTTCACGCCCTTTCTCAAAATGACCACTTCCCTTTGCAGAAAGCTTCCCAATTTTGTTTAGCTTTATATCCCCAAAGAATGACTCTGTCCATACACTACAATTCCTGCAGCGGCGGAAAAGCTAATCAGTTCTTCTCGAATCTAGCCCTCCACTGGCAGCAGGGACCATTTCCTTGTGGTCCATTTGCTGGTGCTGCTGCAAAGTGTATATGCTGTTAGCTAGTCTCACTTCCGGTCAGTTCTGCCCTATTTTTTGGGTCTCTCGTTTGGTTCGTTATGCGACCTTGCTGACCGGCCGCTAATAAACAGGGAAAGGAAATGGTCTGTTTTTGCCATTGGCCACCACTGTGAATAATGCCGAAGATAATGAGATCGAGAGGCCAATTTGGACAGCCGACCAATGACCAACTTTTGCCCATATTTTTCTCCTGTGATAAGCTTGAAAAATTTTCGCATTTTGATAAAATTTGAAAATATTTTATGTTCTGCTGAAATCGTAAAGACCAAAGGTTTATGCTTTTCGTGACAATTCCCCGAAATTTTTAAATCGATATTTTTAGTTTCACCTTTTTGCAGGTTAAATAAATTCCAATTCTTTCCAAATTTGAATGTAATGTTATTAACTTCAAAAATTACGGCATTCTATTCACATTTTCAGGTATTTTTACCATTGATTTTAACATTTTAAATGTTTCAAACCTGATTCTCTGCCCCTCATTTTGTTTGAACTCACCTGTTTTTTAAACCATAAAATCGTCTAGAACAAAAATCCAAACATTCAAAGGTTTTTGCTCTGACTTTCTATTACAAATTTCAATTTAATTTTAATTCCGAATTTCGAACCTCTCTGAATTTCCAATTTTAGCAATCCTCATTTTCTGACTACAAACCTTGAACCGTTTTCATTATTTTGCTCGTTTTCTTGGAATTCTCGTTTTCCAGAATCTTGCAATCAACACATAGCTGCGTTATTGAAAGTAGTTTCTTAATTGCTGAGCATCAGACATCTTTCATCAAAACAATTTGACATTCATCTCGATGCATTTATTCTCCGCAAATCTATGGCAAAAAATAAATGGTCTTGTGCCGATATCGAGATTCTATGAACTTTCTGATTTTCATATCCGATAAGAGCATTTTGCTTAATTCCGAAAATTGCTGGATTATTAAAATCTATGAAACATTTTTACGAGTTTAAAAGAGCTCGTGATAGCAATGTTTCATTTCCTCGGAACCGCTTACCGGTTAATATTGACGATCATAGTTCATTTTTGAGACATTTGCATATATAAATAACGGACCTGCCCTTTGCGCGGCTTTCGGCCATAGACCGTTTATATTTGGCAATTCATTCATTACTCCGAAGCCCTATTCTAAGCCTAATCCCATGGTGGCCAGAGCCTTAGGAGAGATGAATGCCCTTTTATTCTTAATCACATGCGAGACCAACCCATCGACTTCCTCGGCGCCTAAAGCGACGCTCCTTTGCTTTACTAATGCTGGCTATCTCGGCCAAAAAGCTAGCCGGTGGACTTCCGGCGGCTTATCTCCCCGGCGGTACTGAGAGCTGGACAATGAAATGACCGGCGTCAGGCTCCCAGGGTCCTTGAGTGCCACGGCAGATCCGGCATAATTAAGGCTTTTTGAGGGATTGGATTTCTTGAAGATTTTAGTGATGTTTTGAGGGTTTAATGAAATCCGAGAAAATGTTTTGACCTTGTTTATGTTCAATTTTTGCTTAAATCTTTTGGCTGAAACGTTTGAAGGTTGCACTAATTTCTGCAAAAGTTGCAGGCAATATAACACAGTTTGAAAAATTTTCCACGAAAATATCATAATACAAAAATACCTTTCAAATGTGTTAAAGATTTTACCCGTTTCTCAACTTTTAATATTCTTTATTCCATTTTTTCTTAGTTTTCAAAAAAAACTGTGTCATTTTTCCACTAATTTTCGCCACTTTGTAAAACTGTAATTTTATTTCAAACTCTCTCCACTACAAAACTCCTTTTCAAAAATTACTCGTGGAATTCAAAATCGCCTACTATAATTTTCCGACAGCGGCGAAACCGTTACTCAGTTAGCAAAGCATATATATTTTTGTTCGTTCCCGCCGGAAGTGTCCTTTCCCACAGCCATTTTTCATTCTCGAATGAAGAATGCCCCTTTTTACCTTTTGACTCTAATGCTTTTGAGCCAACTGCCGGCTGCGACGCTCGCTGACCAATTCTCCGATTTCTCTTTCTCTAACCTCTCTATTCACTTTTAACGGTCTTTTGAAGCTGTTTCTGCCATTTTACCAATAATGGGCAGTCACAGCGCTGCGATATGAACGGAAGGACTGACCGCCTTCCACGGCTTTTGCTTTTTGCCTTCTTTCAAGAATTTCAGCTTTCAAGGATTTTTTAAATCATTTTTACCTTTCCAAAGAGGATCATAAACTTGTGTCTCAAATTCTCGACTCTTCTATTGCTATTGTGTCACTTTTGTTCAAACCATTATCGAATTTTCTGGAATTTTATTTCCGAAAACAAGTTTATAAATTTTTTACGAAAATTTTTTTTTCCTGAATATTCGAATTTGAGCCCATTTTTGCTAAAAATTATGATATGTGAATAAGCAAATCCCAAAATGATAAAAAAAAATCGGCTAGAAGCACTGGCGCAACCAGGGGCACTGGTGGCACGTCCCCAAAAATGGGAAAATTTTGAAAAATGAGTGTAAATCAGTTCAAATTTGGGCAAAAATCTGTCCGGTCCCCAAAACGTGCACCCCCCACAAAAAAAAATCCTGGTTGCGCCAGTGGCTAGAAGCAATATTTCCATCGTGTGAGGTTTATTTGTGTACAAGGTTTCGAATTATTTTCAAAAGTTATAACTTTACGGAAAATTTTTGTATAACGATGAGCAAAAACCTTGGAAGAAAAGTTCATTATTCTATGGGACAATTTTTTGAAAATGTACTATTTTGCCTTTAGGGTTTGCGGGACTCTTTTTTTAGTGTCCAAGTTTATAAATTTTTTATTTTCACCACAGAAATCCCCAAAAATTGCATTATAAAATCTCTTGAGCATCGAAAATCCGTTTCTAACTGACATTTCAGCTCAGAATTTAATTTAACCCGTTTGAACGCTCAAAGGTAAAATGGATTACCGGCTTTCGATTCGAGAGTCTCGAAATAGAACACTCTCCATATATAGAACTGTCAGTGCAAAACCGAACGCAAAGCCCAAAGAGCCACTTTCTCCGCGCTTTGTCTTCACAAGATCCATGCTTTATTCAGGATCTTCCCATAGTAGCCCCCATGGTGGCCCAGTGAGTACACTCCGAGAGCTCGCTGGTTACAACGAATTTTCTGCGCTAGCCGGACTTTGGAGCGGACACTAAAATAACGGGCAAAGGGGGAAATGGGTGGCCATTGGGCAGTGCTCTCCCCGCCGCAATGTGCACATTGCGGCTTTGTGGAGTGCGGGACCGCTGCAAAACGCCCTGGAAAAGCGAGAAAGCATTACTATTCTCTGCTACTCTGGCACACCCTCACATCCTATCACTACAATCCCTCGTATCTCTGCATTCTCTCATCTTCCTGTACTCTCTCATAAGAGCTCTGGTGAATAGTGTACACTGTGGCTAGGTCTGACTAATATTTTACGATGCGACCATCGAGCCGCTGCAAGGACTCTCATAGTGCTACTGCTGCTGCGGTGGCTTTACTATATTTGTCGTAATATTCAGTTTCCGGTGGGGAAATGTTTCATGTATATTTGTTGTGTAATGGAATTAGCTGTGCGTATTAAAATAGAGCGGAAAAAGAGAAATGAAAGTTGAAAAAGTGGTCGACTTTGAGGGCGTGGAAATGTTTATTTGGGCTGGATTTCTTTCATGGAAACGATATGGCACGTCGGGACCAAATTGAGGTATTCTTGGCCAAAATTATAGACACATCCCAGTGCTTTTCTGTAAAAACATAGATTATATATTTATAGAATTTTAGTAAAATTTTAAAATTACTTTCGATCATCCTTAAGTTTGTTTTCAATCTCAACTTTCGGCCCAATTCTTTAATAGTTTCCATTTTACGGTGCAAATTACTTTCTCTGATGTCTTGATGTCTAATGTCTCGAATTTATCACCACGTTTCTTTTACAACAGCGAACTCCTCACCTGAAAATGATTTTTATATATTGAACTTGAAGTTGCAAATTTGCTTTTTTTACTTAAAGTCTGCATTAGTGTGATCCTTTCCTGTCATTTTATTCCACTTGAGTGAATGTTACATCAGATTTGAATCATTTTTGAACGATTTTGCTTTTTACAGTTATTTGTAACCACTGATCTGCTCGTTTTTGTTCCACGAGAAAATAAACTATGAAACATTTAAAATGAATCTCATTCCTTTGCAAATTACGGCGAGAGCCTCTTCCCGGCTTTCAATTGTCCCATTTAAGCACCGGTCACAATCTTCTCAAGAAGCCTCACAAGGATGACTAATTACCAATTCAATGAGAGCCCATAAATATATACCTGTGAGATTTTCCTGCGAGATTCTCGCACCAATAGCCTCTTCCCAAAACCGTATAGTTACATCCAATAATAGCTGTGGGAGCCCCGCAATTATGTTTCCATTTCCGGAATTTTTGTGAGAAATAAGTAATTTCTCGACAAGGAATCTCGGAATTCGGATTTGGGCGGTAAACACTAAAGCGTGATGTGTTTTCATGTCTCGAGTTGGTATCGAAAATTATAGGCTTTGAATCAAGAATTGTACGAAAAAGTATGTTTTGGTATCAAAAAGTTCAAATATATCTGTACAGAATTTAAAGCCAAAATTGGTACTTTACGAAACGTTGTAAAAGTACGTTTAGCAACAAACGTTCTTATGACAAAGTTCACTGCATCATATCCTTAGGGTAAAAGTTTATATTATTTTAGCCATAAATAATTTGTGTAAAATTTTATAAAAAGCCAAGTTTATGAATTTTTGAACTTCAAATCATGAACAGTTTTACAAATAACGTTTTTGACTGACATCGACATATTGAATTTTTGTCAGCGATTCTAGGTGAGTAAGGTCTGGCCTAGAAAAAGTACCAAGACCTCTATGAGGATCCTTGTGTTGACTGCAGGTATATAAAATATATCTATTCTCATCGTCACTGAAGTTGATTTTGACGATACTCTTTTAAATGAGATTTTTCCTTTTAGCGTTGATTTTATCCAGGGTTTCCATTTGTTCTTATTTCTAAGATTTGTTCTTATTTTGAGGGTCCAAATCTTAGAAAAATAAAATGTTCTTATTTCTAAGATTTGTTCTTATTTTGAGGGTCCAAATCTTAGAAAAATAAAATGTTCTTATTTCTAAGATTTGTTCTTATTTTTGGCCAATGTTCTTATTTTGTTCTTATTTTCACGAAATATCCATTTCCAAATGGGAATTTTTGAAATACAAGTACATTTTTCCTAAAAATTTTCGCCTGCGGCGCTATTTGGATGCCATTTTTACTCCAAGTATTTTTTAAAATAGTACAAATTTTTATGAATATCGCCTAAAATTGAAAAATTTTCGCCTGCGGCGGTACGTGACATTTGTACGCCGGCCGTTTGTACACCGGGACATTTGTACGCCGGGACATTTGTACGACGGGACATTTGTACGCCGGACATTTGTACGCCGGGACATTTGTACGCCAGACATTTGTACGACGGGACATTTGTACGCCGTTTTCAAATTTTGCGTTTTTAAGCTCCTGGAACACTCTGGAATGTTCTAGTTATCTCAACAACGATTATAATGGGCACTAGAAGTGAAGCTTCTTGATTTAAACTTGATTACACGTGAATTCACGTGCAGTTACGCTTATATCAAGCTTAAGCTTACGTTTTTCGGGCGCTTAAGTCCCATTTTAGCCGCAAGCCTAAGAGTATGCCCATGTAAGGGTTGTTCGGGAGCTTAAGCCTAAGACTAAGTCCGATTGGGGCGTGCCCAGCGGGGCCCCAAGCCTAATGGCTTGTTTGGCGCCTTATAAGGGTTGTTCGGGAGCTTAAGCCTAAATCCTTGTTCGGGAGCCTAATCTAAGGCTTAAGTGAGTGATTTCACGTGATATCAGTGCAATACTAGCACAAACACAGCAAGTTCAAATACTAATTTGATTAATAATATGTGTAGATTCAAAAATATCGTCTTTTAGACGTTTCGGATCCTCTGTAGAACCTAATAGAACATTTTGGAACATTCTAGAGTGTACCAGGAGCTTAAAAATACAAAATTTGAAAACGGCGTACAAATGTCCCGTCGTACAAATGTCCCGGCGTACAAATGTCCCGGCGTACAAACGGCCGGCGTACAAATGTCCGTGTCCGCGCCTGCGGCGCTATTTTTTCATTCATGCAGAATAAAATATTGGCATTATAGTTTCGGCGCGAATTTGAAAAATTTGAAAAAATGCACCCCTAAGAATGCACTTGGAAAAAATTTTTGCTAAAAAACCATAGGGGGGACCCTATGGTTTGAAAAATTATAAAAATGTTCTTATTTTTGACCCCGAAATCTTAGTTTTTGAGGCAAATGTTCTTATTTTTGGAGCCGAGTCGATGGAAACCCTGATTTTATCAGTACTTGAAAAAAGTTGGTTCTTCTTCCTTTTATAATAAAATCCGCTGTTGTCGTCAGATAAAATATTCCACGCATTTGATTTTTTCGGTCATAAAAATTTAACTTATTACTTTGGCATTGAGAGACAATTTTAGACTGCATATATTACCTTTCTATTGATCTAATTTTTTCATGCCATCATAATCATGACTCTTTCATATCCCGGGCTGCAGTGATAATCTTTGGCTGTATATTTACTATCTTATAATAGTTTTGGACTAATATAACAAATTTTACAAGTTACTATACAAAATAGGATTTTGGGTTACGAAGGAAAGATGTAAAAAGTTTAAGATTATTAAACAACATTTTCTCTTTACCTTCAACTCTCACTCAACCTTACTCCCGACCTTTGATAAATTGTACAGATTCCGAGAAATTTTGTGAAACCTTCTCAAATGTTGCCATCTTTTCCATGAATTTTGCTGATTATTTCTGAAATTTTGTAGCTCTGTTCACGCAAATTGGCTACAATTCACAATACAAGTTATGTTAAGTTCAATCTCAATCATTCCCGGAATGAACTCTGCTTCAGCGTCGGTTGAGTGCCGCATTATGCCTCTCGATATTTTGTTTGTTTATTCCGACGGTTGCGTGCTAGTCGATTAATATAGCACCGCAGCCGATGATTGTTTGTAATTGGAATCAAAGCTTTCTGTTGCGTCGATTTTATTTGCGCATCGCTCATTGTGACGGCATAATGCACGCATATTTGTCGAGGTACAATTACTATACTCAACAACATGTCCGGAATTCGTAGTCACCTTTTATGTATTGATTTTTTTGATTGTAGAAAACGACACTTACCTGCTATTCTACGGTACCTGTTTACCTTTTGTTCATTTCTGAACGCGATGTTTTACAAAACAATATTTATTCCCAACCTTCCGGATGTAAGTAGAGAGTTTCCCTCGTGATGACATAAGTAATTTCCCATAATTATTCCTTCGTCGTAATTGAGCTCCGTAGGTCTATGATGTGAATTACCGTTCGCGCAAACATCATCGTGTGTTCCATTTTTGTTACAAATTTCGGTAAAACTTGGACTCTCATGAGGATTTCTGTAGTACTTTCTCTCATTTTTATTATCTCAAACCCCTATAATCCATTTGTCTCACATAAAAGTACATCCCGCTCATCATCTAGACAGTGATCACTTCTTAAAGCTTTTATGTTCTAACGGAAATTTCTATACACTGTAGAATCGATATTTCTCAAACATCCCATAGAACTTTGTTTAGACAAACATCTGTCAATCACCCGCTCCAGGTATCAATTTTGCCAAAAGTAATATTGATAACAACATCAGCTTGAGCCCGAACAAAATTTCAAGTTCGGGAGTAAAATTCCTGACCTTAACTAAATATTTTGCAAAAATTCCCTAACCTTTGCCTCTTAATCGATATTTTTTAAACAAAACTCAACGGCTTTTGGTCGCTCGAAGCTCATCCTCTCCACCGGACATGCATTGTATCCCTCCAAATCACAGCAAAAATACCGCCAACGCCGACTGTTCACTAGTGCAATTGTTGGGGGGTGATCCAATTCAAAGCCAAACATGAGTCTCTCTTGTGAGTACGACGCGCAGCGCCCTCTAAAGTGGACAATAAAGGAGAATCCTTCTTGCTGGATTGTTCCCCGTCGACGCACCCGTCATAAAACAACCCCAGGCTTCGGTGCGGCGATCGATAGATGGGGAAATGAGTGAGTGGCGAGGGAGGCGATATCTGTTCCGCACTTCGCCGCATGCACTAATCCACATCACGATCTAACGCACACTTTTTATTGGCCTGTTTGCATATATTTTTGATAAGATCTCCAGCTTTCCTAAACAAAGTTTCCCTGTCATTTCTTGATTTCTTCAGCATTTTTTACAAACTATACATTCATTTTATTCCGGCATGTCACACGTTTTTGTTATAAATGGATTTTGTGGGCGGGAAGAACGATCTTTTTGAAATGGACGCCAACTTGACAAGTCCACACTTGTAAGATTACCTTTCCTTATACCAAACGGATGCTTTTTTGCACCCTTTGAATTTTGCCGGAAAATTGCATACAAAATCTATTTTGTGACAAAGAAAAGTGAAAAATGTGGGTAAATTTAAAACCAATCGAGTTTGATACTTCCCGTATTTCTCTATTATTTTGTTTTTATAGGCAATTTTTGACTTTTATCGCTTCACCCAACACGGTTCTCACTTCGAGAACGCTGTATTGTAGTTTTTCTTAAAATTACAATAACTTTATTTTTTGTGGTGATTTATCCTCTTAAATTTTCTAAACTCATCTAATTGCATTTATGTATTTTTGTCCCGGATACAAACTTTCCCTCCTTTGTTTTTAAATGCGAGCAATGAATGGCAACAACAATTTTCGATTTCCGTTCGACGTTTCCATTTTTTGTAGTCTTGGGAAAACAAACAAAAATATT
Source organism: Ditylenchus destructor (assembly GCA_022814885.1). Lineage (NCBI taxonomy): Eukaryota > Metazoa > Nematoda > Chromadorea > Rhabditida > Anguinidae > Ditylenchus > Ditylenchus destructor. The sequence goes on from JAKKPZ010000075.1 coordinate 16,096, forward strand.
CCCAAACCGTCGCAAATTTAGCTCATTTTAGACTCTTTGGCATTTCGAATGAATCGTTTTGCAGACTTTAATTAAATGGCAGAAATTTGTTTACGGTTTTGAGTTATTTTCGATCTAAGAATGTCTTAATTTTGAAACATAAATTTTCCAACGATTTATTTAAAACTTGTGACGGAATTATAATTTAAATACTTCCAAAAATTCAGGAAAGTTGGTGATAACTTGTACTGTTTTGTCCCCGAAAGTCCGACCTACCTTCTAATTTTTTTAATTGTTTCCTTCGATTTTACGATCATTTTAATTTTGTCAATATTTTGTGTTTCAGCAATTTTAGCCTTCATCTATCAAATTTTATAAAGACATTTTTATATTAACGCAACTTTTAAACATGTTTTCATTCCGTTATTTTCTGTTTCTTTAGCTATTTTCACTGTTATTTGCATTCACTTCGCTGCCAAAACCCTCAGCGTTGTTTATCATAACGCAACAAATGTTAATTACATTAATTCCCTGCGAAGCGGCTGTCTCGAAATGAATGCCTTCCGACAACTTTTGATCCTTAACACTTCCGCCCTTCCAATTAAATCTTTAATCAGACATGTCGAATCCTGTTTATTTATTCAAAAAATTTCACCGGGAAATTAATTTAATCACCAGCCACTGTAATATTGGCGCGGATATTTAATGTTCGCCATTCAATTAATTGCCGTAAACGTTTCCAACTTAAATCCAGTGTCATAGCTGTCGCAAACATTTTGAAAAAGGATAAAATAGAAGCCCCCAAAAAAATTTAGAAGAAAATTTTAAGCGCTCATTTTACTGTGTAATAGAAAATTCTTTCAAAAATTATTCGATTTTCGAATCAGTTTTGACAAAACTTATCGCGCAAAGTACCATTTTTGAAACTTGAATTGATTTGATTCAATTTTTACATCAATTTTTAACATATTTTCTCCGCATTTATTTTCATAATTTTTCCAATATTTTGCTTGATATTTTGTCATATTTTTATACCTTTATATTAAACCTGCTTCATATAAATATTTTCCATGGAACCTTTTCCACTCTCGAACCACTCTCGACTTCCATTTAAAAATTGTTACGTAATGTTTGTTGCAACTCTCGCTTTAATATGATCGTTTTAAATTTATGCAATCAGTGGAAATGTGCGCTTGTTTTCTGTTTCTTTCTTCCTTTCCGGTCTCTAACGCGCAAACCTCTCTTAATTATTTACAAGAAAACTCGAGAAACGGTGTGTAAAAATTAATTGGTTTACTAATTGGAGCGCGCGAAATGTCTTAATATTATTATTTACTCGTCGCGCAGCGAAATCTGCTGTTTAGCTCGCCCCCGTTGCGGCGAAAAAAGCGCGAAACACGACAGTTAGGTCACGCTAATCCGCTGCCCAAAGCCGTTATATAGTTAATTATTTGACTAAACACTCAATTATTTGTCCAATTTTGTGCGTGTCAACAACGATTTTAATGCCAGTTCATGACATCGTGTGTCACGGCGCGGCCCTTTGTTATTGTTCACAGAAGTTTAGTTCCGGTTGTGAAATGTTTTGAGGAGAAGTCTGGGAGTATTTTTGAAAGAAACTTTTTTCTTACAGGTGAAGAATTTTTATGACTTCAAGACAAAACATTTCAAATTTATTGGGCAAATTTTTTATGTTCAAACTCAAATATTTATTTTCTTTAGTATTTTCCCCACACTGACTATTTTCTCGGCTCCCGCTTTGAGCGTTGCTCTGCTTTGAGGAATGTCAATTGATCATAAATTATTCGTTGATTTCTTGAAAAAATATGTTATTAAATGTTGCATGTTGACAAAACTGAGCTTCATCTTTTCAAAGGAGTTTGTCTGGAAGTCAAGCTTTGGAGGGGCTTCGTGTGCAGGATGTCATATTATGCCGTAGGGCGTTTAATGATTGTTGATGCTCTCTTGATTTGTTGCAACCGCTTAATTTATTTCAAATGACGTCCAGATAAATGTCGCATTTCTTTGAATGCAGCTTGTTACCTTGACAATTTTCCATATATAGCCTTCTGCGCAAAACATATTCTTTCCAGCTATTTTTTACTGTCACTCCTTTATATACTTTCCCAACAGGCGTCTCTCTCTTCCTCAGCCATTTAAACATCCTAAGACAATTTGCGGCAAATATTTTCTACGAAGGCGAAAAATGCAGCCAATTTCAGCAAAAAGTACAAATGGGAAGAATGTTTTCCGAAAAATGTTCTCTGAATCTCGCGAAATGAGCCGTAATCAAAATTTAACCACGAAAATTTGACCGCGAACATTGTAAAGGAAACAATCTCAAAATATCGGAAAAAAATTGTATCCAAGGATGAGCAAAATGGGCTAGCCGGCTATGGAGCCCAATGGCAAGGATGGACTAGTGTTTTTTCAAACTGCGCAGTTGAGAAGCCAAACCAGCCAAAAAACAAATAAAAAGGATAGGAGACATAGTGTATGACTCTAACTGTCTGCCAAGTCCAAAATTCTATCCAAACAACGCAATTGTTCTCATTAATATTTACCAACTGACATCATCCTTTAAAAATCCGAGAAATGACTACGCGAAACGTCTGTGAACACTGTTCCTACCAAAGTCGCTTCGCAGCCATTTTGGACACGAAATGGCCCACAAGCCGATCGTTTCAACAGAGTCTGTTCTCCCGGAAATGCGTCATGCAACTCTGCCAACCATCTCCATTTTTCCACTCTATCATCCCAATTGAGGCCAATAGGCCGCTCAATAGTCCCATGTCCAAACCACTGTTTGCTTTACACAAAATAGCGGGGCTTTGCGACTCACACGGAATTTTGTTGGGGTTTGTTGGTCACAGCGGATGCCATGATGAGGCCAATTGACGCCTGCCTGACCGGACAGCTGCGGCGGTCTTTCGCCGATCCGACGACCCTATCTTCTGTATTTTCATCGACTCTATATCTCAGAGCGGAGCTATATATTCGCTGAAACACTGAACAGTTAAACGACAAACGACAGTCAAACTTTGCAGCAGTCAGGCCAAAGTCAAAAGTCTCTTCCAACAAGTCCCTACGATTTTTGCGATTATTGTTGAAAGGACAATTATTTTGTGGCCAAAACTTGTCAAGAAGGAAAGACTCTAAGCGGAGCTATTGAATTTCGATCGAAGCATCGACTTTGATTGGAGCGAAGTGAATCAATTGCGGAGCCCTATTCTCCTGGTGCTATTTTTGTCGGCAGGAAAGAGAGCCAAATTTTTCGAAGGAATTTTTGTAAACAGACCGTTATTCTTGTCGAACATTATTTTCTTAGTCAACAACAGAGAAAAAGCAATATAGTGTTAATCGCTCGGCGCCAATTACACATCACTAAAGGAGAGCGAGCATTTAGCCTAAGGAACATCAGTTCTGTATTACATTTGAATAACGGTGCTTATTTTGTGTTCCGGAGCCGACAGGATTCAACGCTGAGAATTTTAACCTCTATCCAAAGATTGTTGCCATTTTCTACGCTCGAAGACTAAAATTTGCCAAGAAGCCGAAAGAAGTACAAAGTCATCCTTGCTGCCACCCAAAGTTCACCTGAGATCCGCGAAAGATGATTCCGTTATATCCACCTAGTCGAGGACAACCAGGATTCCACCCAACCAAGAAATGGCGAAGTCTCGCGCATTTGCTTACGCCGTCTGGTAGCCGTCGAGGCAGTTTCGATATATCCTGTGACATTGAGCCGAGAAGACGTCGACCCTCGGCGCCAGCGGTGCTACACGACCTGAAAAAGGACTTAAAACGACGGTTGCCTGCATACATCCGTCGGTACCACTCATCTTCAGCGTTGCTTCAGTCGAGTGTGGAAGAGGAGGACGAAGGTGGGTTCAATGGTATTGGCATTTTGATTTTTATGGTTTATATCAAATATTGCATTTTTATTCCCTTCTATTGAGCTCAATTCTAACATTTATCTTTCTCGAATTTTTTACTTATTTTTACCCATTCAGGATTTCAACCATTGACTAGAGTATTTATCTGGGTGTTGCATGGAGTTTGACAATTTTTGATTCAGTTTTTAACTCTTCTCTAATTTTGCTTTAAGTCTGCATTTTTTATAAATTTGCCTTTTTCTCCGCGGGGATTCAAACTCTGAGAACTTTAATTTTGCGCACAGCGCAGATGTTTTCCACGTATTATTCTCTTTGACTTGCGTTCAGGGGATTTCTCGCCGGAAGCGTTTTAGTTAATTATTGCGTTACAATTGAGAAACTGTGGGATAATTCCTCTGTTTTGACTGTCGTTCAGGGCAGTTTTTCTTCGCCGAATGAGTGACTCAGCCAACGCCCCACGGCAGCAATTTTCCTTCATCAATTGTGGCCCGAGTGGGTTGAATTCCTTTCGTTTTTACATTTATAAAATAAGTATACCGGATTTGTTGAGCAAATCATTTTTAATTACTGCCACAATTTATGTTTGTCTGTTGTAAAGCCCCTAATCCAGAACCATTGAGCAATTTAGAAAACGGGTTATAAAACTTTGACGAAATTGAGTATTCATCCAAAAAATTAGCTCATCCAAAAGGAAGTCAAAACATTTGGCATCGATTCAAAAAGTTCACAATCTTTAGTCAAAATTTAACTTTAATCAAAAGTTATTTTTAATCTATAAAATTCGCTCTCTTTAAAAACTTTTACTCAAAGAAGAGAGTATGGAGAGAAATCAGACGGTTAGAAATTTGAAAAGTTCTCTATCTTTTTATATAAGCAGGCCTAAAAACACACTAAGAACAGTACAGAACAATATGAGTCACCCAAAATTAAATATCTTCCGTAAATGACACATATTTTTCGGACGCAAAACCATACAGGTAGATATATTATTGTAACTTACCAGTGCAGGTAAAATAATAAAATAGGTTTAGTGCCTACACTGTTTTCTCGATTTTTCTTCCTTTTTGGCATCTCTCTCCCCAACCCTCATTCTTCTTCAAATTCCTTTGTCCACAGGCCACAATCCCCGGTCATTCTCGTGTGAATTTCGATAATTGCGACCAAGCAGTGAACTCTTATGAAACACTCATTGGGGAATGCATCAATATTTTCGTTCCAATTTTCTCTCCAAATTACATAAATTAATCCCTGTTCCATTAGTCATCGCCGCTCTTTCGATTGATTGATTAATTAACCAAACAATGACTGCAAATTAAATTCATACATCACCTTTTGTCTTTTTCTTCGTTAATTACTTCGATTTTGATAAAGTTTGGTGAAACTTTTAAAATCTGAAGAAATTACAAAAAAGATAATGTTACAGGATGTTAAGATTAAATTTCATTTTTGGAAAAATATTGTTGAAAGATGAGAGGCGTTTAGAGAAAAATTTGAATTTTTTGTCAAGTCTCCGAGTTTTGCTCAAAACGAGTTAGCAAAGAATTTCAAAATCCATAGCTATGACCATCCCATTTTTTATTTTCCAGACATCTTCTCCAGTTTCTAAGTTATTTATATTAGAATCTGTTTTCCAAACTTTTTGTCACTCATCACCGATAAACATTTAAAAATTCCAGAGTGTTTACCAATTTCTGGAACTTTGCCCCATTTGCATAATTTCTCTGCACACAACAAAAGCAAAGCCCAAAGGTCATTCAAATTAGCGCCATTTCCTCCGAAGCCACTCAAATTCCGAGGGAAGCCTTGGCGTTGTGCTGTGCGCTTTGATTTTTCTCCTACCTGTCTTTTTCGGCCCTGCACAAAAACAAACGCTGTTTATCCCAATCAGTCTCCATTTCGAACGCGCATTCGCCGAATTTCTGGCAGACGACTTGCGCAGCGGTCGTTTCAAAATTCGTAGCTTGTATTTTATTGGTCGTTGTTGCAAAATTTTAGTCTCACTTTTTTCTGATGTCATTGAATTTTGTTTCCTCAGCGAAAATTTTGGGAAATTGTTTCGTTATTGTTTCAAGTTGCATTCTGTTGTATTCCAGGTTTCTGGATTTAATTTAAAGTTAATGTTTAATGAATAATTGAAGAAAACTTTCCAAAAGTATTTATTCGCTTTTTCGTTTTCCCAAAAATGTTTTAAGTATCAGAAAAATTATTTTACTCTCGTTCACCAAGCGCCGTCGCGAGCCAAAAATGCCTCCCTTTCAACAAAGTTTGCGTAATTTTTCTTTGCAGAATTCAATCCAATTCAAATTCACGATTCCTAGACTAAACTTTGGCCCAACCTTTGCGCAGTCACAAATTTACCGCTATTGTACTTCCTCCTGCCCAGCAAACAAATACAAATCTTGCCCGAGATTATTTTGTTTTCAATTTTACCTGCCGCTTTCCTCGAAACCATTTCTTGGGAAATTCTACCTGTGGCCGTTATTTCGCGTGGGTTGCGCTTTGTTGCCATTATCGTGTTAGCCGCAAGGCAAATGCAATATGAAATTGTTGGGGCTTCTCACGCACCCCAAAGAATACCCCTCTAAACACCTCCGAACAGTTGTTGGTCCGTACTGGCTAATGGCTTTGTTTTTTGTCCTTAGACGCTGCCGGCTTCAACCCCAATAATAATCTCCCGGCGGGCAACTGCTGTCCCGTGCGCTGGCGACCGGTCGAGTCTCGGCCCGAGGGCGAGTGAGTGGGTTTGAGAGATTAAAGGTTTTGCGTAGCCAAAGCCGCGGTTGTGTTTGTACTTTCCCTTTTCATTCAATTTGGCGCCTTTTAATCCCGACTTGCCCTCAGGGCCGCTGCATATTAATTTCCACGCTTCTCGACCGGAAGCACAATTTTTGCATAGATCCATATTTTGTAGCTACAAGAAAACACTTTCAAAGGGGGAACAGACGTAGAGTGCAGCGAAAGGTATTCAATCATTGCCCTTGCAAATGAGCTTTGGCATTCTGATTGATGGTTAATTTTGGGGTTCGAGAAAAATGAAAATGTTTCTTTTGGCGTTGGTTATTTCAGGAAAAATCAAAGTCTTTAGTGTTCCGAGAGTACCGAATTTCTTCGAAATTGTACTAAACGGAACTTTTTCGAATTTGTACGGAAAATAATAGGAGGAAATTTGGGAAATTATAATAATTTTTGATTATTTTAAATTTTTTATTTATGTATTTTGGGGATTGTATGTGTACTTTGTACGTGTACTTTTTCAACCGACTTAGCAGCAATTTTATCCGGGATTAAAACACAAAATTAGCGCAAGCTGTCCTTTTGATACGCCAAAGGACGTCTAAATTCCTAGAAAAGGGATTAATCGGCGCCACGGACTCGGGATTTTCGTAATAAATGGCAACATATGCGACTTTTGAGCATATTTTCCCGACAAAAATTGATTTCCAAGACTCCCGAGGTATTAGAGAGTATCCGGCCATAATAACCCCCGCTACAAATCCTGCCTTGCTCCATTTGCGCTCTCACTGGTGCTTAAGTGTTTATCTCCGAAAATAAGCTTAGTCGGCGAAAACAGAATAGAATTAAGACATCCTACCAACCTTTAAAGTACATAGCAATTCACCTCTGAGGCTGATTGGTTGGCCGTTATTTCCTTGCTTTATTATTTAGCGTGATAAATTCCTCAAGGCTTCAACCGAGATTCCATATATTTGCTCTCGCTTACTCAATACCGTCTCCACTTTGCTCAGATTAATAACGGTCGCAATCTTATAACGATGTTTTTGCAGAAGTCGAGCAAGCGTTGATCAGTGAAGGTAACAGCGCGACCATCGGAGCAGTGCCCGAGCCAAGTCGAAGGAATCGAAGACCTTCTCTCTCCCAACTCTTTTTCCCGCCCTCGAAATCCGTTCAGAACCGCGCAACTGCCGAACAGACAAAACCCGGCGGAGCGAGATTCAAGTGCCGCAAAGTCAAAGCCGCGAGAGAATTTGGTGTGGCCAGTGTCGACGAAGGTGGTCAGCCGAAAGCGCAGAGCGGTCAGGCAAACCGCATAACTCACTTATTTAAAAGCAAAGGTTGGTCTGATTTAATCTGCTCCTGATTTAATTTTATAATCTCCTATGTTTCTAATTTAAAAGTAATGTTTCCATATTAGGAAACTGGCTCAAGAGCTGAAAAACGGACAAAAAAACCAAAATGACTAACAACCAATGATAATGATAATGAATATAGTGACTCATGGCCAAGATTCCCGCTAATTTTTCCGTATAATTGTATTTCTTGAATCTGTTATAGGAAATTTCATGCGTTATTATTTTTATGCAGAATGCTCTAAAGAAAATTGCTACTTAAGGTACTACTACTACTACTATTTTATGATGTAATATCTTTTCATGACTCTTTTTCGCAAATTCATACCTTAATTTTAATCAGGCTACAATAAAAAATAGTAAATATGATTAAAGCCCTCTTTTCTCACTTTCCGGGAAATGATTATAAATTAATATTAGCTAATGAAATTCAACAGGAAATATTTATCGTAATTTGTTGACGAGACACAAACAAAATTAATCAAATCCTTCCGGAAGAATGAGCGAAAGCAAAGTGTAAACATTTTATTAATAAATAATAAAAATCGTAATTGTATTAAAATTTTTGATGTTTGGCTCTCCGGGAAATATTTTTATACTTTTATATATAATAGCGATGCCTCGGGGTGCGGGGGAGGAAAGGTGTCGTTTTGTCGTGACAAGAATAACGATGACTAAGCATACTAGCCGGGAAATGGGCATTGAAAATTATACCTTTCAAAGGATTTTTCACTTGATTCTTTCCTTTTCTGGAATTTGACGCATTCGTGGCATTTTTGAAAGTCATTTGAAAATTTTTATTATGTAATTTTGAAGGATGACGTTTGTGTGCCAAAAGTTATCATAATTTTTGTTTGACTAAATTATACATTCTGAATGAATCCCATGTGATTATGTTTGTTCGCGAGCTAATTTTGACTGGCGATCGCCAAAGGCTTATAATTATTTTCTAGTTTTTTGACCTTGCCAATGACTCGTCATCATAATTATGCCTGCGTAATGGTTTACCTCCATACATAAATAAATGTTAATTCGCTACAAGCAGTATTTGTTTACGTCTTAAGGGGAATAGGAGCGAGAGCAGTGAAAATTTTATGTCTGTTTTTTTACTTCTTTTTTAAAATTTTATCAATTACTTTTGAAAAATTTTCCCCGGCCTTTTAAAGCAAAAGTTTATTTAATTCGATCTAAATAACCTGTTAAAATTCGCCGTAAATAAGTTTTTGTTATCATCCCAGATATAGAAAATTGCCATAAAAATTTTGGTGTTTGGCTTTTTTACTTAAACTTTTGCGGGTTAAAAGCTTTTTGGGGAAAAATTGAATTTTCAAAAATTTGGTTCCCATAGCTAACAGACTTTACTGTAGTTACCCCAAAGTAATTTTTGAATTTAAAACACCACCTTTTAAATAAGTTTTTGTTACATTTCGAATAAAAACTTGCCATTAATTTTGGTAAATTTAGGCCTCCTTGTCAAGTGTCAGATGGTCAAATTTTCGTAATTCTGAGCTTTTTCCCAAAAAAAATTTTTATTTTTTGTTCGGGCACAAAATTGCATTTTTATGCAATACTTACCATCCATGACACCATTCCTTTTATAAAAATCGGCGTTCACATTTCGAACCTAAAACTCGTGACAGTGTAAAGCTGGTGACATTTCCAACTAAAGGTTACTGTTAAACAAACATGTTGCCATACTTCGAAAAACTGACATTTACTGAAAACCGAAGAAGGTTCGTCATAGGTTAAGCGACGGGCCAGACGAGGGTCGGGACTAAGTGAGAACTTTATAATTGCTGGCTCATACCAAAACCTTATAATCATCTCGTGGCCGAGATCGGACTTATTTCGTTAGCTAATTATATGTTGGCTCATCCTCTGGCACTCACATCACGTAATCATGTGATGTTATGCGTAGGGCGTTTCCCAGTAGTACGGGACCTTGTGGCTCACATAAATATATATTCCTCCTTGGTCCGGTAGACAACGCAACTATCGTAATCTTGCCCTTTCAAGAGAATGTTTTACCGGTTCTTTCGGGAATTATGCGCAAGTTCGTGCGCAATTCCGATGATATAAGGTTCTGGACCTTGCGTAAAATCGGATATAATTAGTCGTGGCTGAGTCATATGATCCAAAGCTGCGGCTTCAGAAGTTTAGGCATTAGCTTAGTTTAATCTCGAGGAAATAATCGGTAGGAGATAAATTGACGCTAGGCAAAGTCATAATGCACTCAGCGCTAGTGACTCGGGATTTTGGCATTACTTTGATTAGAGATTACCGTATTTTGGATGATTGGCTTTGAGAAAACAATCTCATCGAATTGATTTTTGGTCTCAAGGATTAACTTTTGAGAGCTTATTAGCATTTAGAACGAACATTTAATTAGTTCCGTTCAAAGTTCTTGAAGATAGTCGGGAGTTGACGCATGATTTGAATCGAAATGCCGAATGGCGTTTTCGGTGTCTCTTTTTCCTAGTAGGAAAGATTCTTGATTCTATGTAAGCTATCGAAATGAGCTATTGGTATAAAGGCAATTAAAACTTGCAAATGCACCAAAATGTTACCAAAAATTTGTACATTTTAATATATTTAAAATACCTTAAATATTGATTTTTGAATTCTTCATTGTAACTGTCTTCTTTCAGCTAAAGAGACCGTCTACACAAGCCGCGGTTTCTGGTCTCCCAATCAATCGACCGAACCAAACACAAAAGCCAGTGCAGAATCGCTAAGCGTCGCGTTTCCGGAAAGTGTCGCTAGCAGCAAAGTTGCAGCCAAGTCGTCCATCGGTGCCTTCGCGAAACATACAACCACTCGCAAGAAATATAGCCTGGGTGGCGGCGGAGCTGCAGCCTCTCTAAAATCTGCAACTACCTCAGAGCAATCCGGTCTCCTGTTCTCATCAGCCGGACCGACGACCGTTTCCCAGTCTCATTTATCTGTGTGCCGAAATCCTTCAGGTAATTATCTTTCAAGCTACTAAGTATTTCATTTTTGATTCGTAAAATTTTCTTCTTTCTCAGGAGCCAGACAAAGTTAGAATTGTTGGTTAATGTTTTTTAATAATTGTCAACATCGAAATTGCAGAATACCAACATCATTCTTTTCATTCAAAATTTGCACAAATTTGAAGAAACACGTTATCTCTGAACGAACCATAAAGTGCCAAATTTTAGCCTCCTCGGTAGCTGCCGCTGGTTATGTGAGATTGTATGGCAATGAGCCTTGGTCTTGCAGCACTAACAGCAGCAACAACATCGACATCAGTGCCGTATATTTGCCGAAGCAACCAGAATCGATCAACTCAGTCTTTTGCGCATCATCCGAAAGACCAGTACAGGCCCCAAAAGAGGAGGAGTCTAATCAAAATAACCTCTTGTCTAGTGTCGTGCAAGCCGAAGTCCAACAACACGACGGAATACAGAGAAAGCAGGGCGTTTTTCAACAGCCTTCATCCAACCGAAATCGGGGGTATGTTTTACATGCCATTAGATTGTTGAAATTTTGATTAGTCATAATCATAATTTTGGCTACTGTGCCCAATTTTGAAATTTGTGAAATATATTTGTGAAATATATATTATTTGCGCTAAACTTTGTGAGAATGTAACACGCTAATTAATTATCCAGGATAATTTGTCTTAAACACCGTATCCTTGGCCCATAATTGGCAAAATTGTATCTTTGCGTGTCCTTTGTGCCTTAATTTGCTCAAATAATTAATTAAGGATTTCATTTCAGATTCTTTGCCAAACTACTCGACGACAAATACCACAAACGTTTTAAATTATTGCCTGAGCTCTCAGCGACCGAGAACAATTCGTCAAAGGAATCGGCTCTCAAAAAATCTATTGCGTCTACCTGTTCGCTTTCTGTCAAAGAAGAAATTGCTTCGGCTGTGATTGTCGAAGCACCTGTTCAGGATTCTGATCCAAATTTCGACCAATCTATTTATTAGTAAGTCGAATTGTTCAATATTTTCAAAGTGAAAATTCTTAGAAGCCGGAATTTTATCGCAGTTATATAACCAAATCTTCCAAATATGGGCATTCGAAGTTACAATTGATCTTATAATTGTCTTCAATTAATCCTTAGTTATCCACCTCATTTATCATCATCTAGATGATAATTTGTATAAAACTATGTATAAAACCTGTATAAAATTATCAAAATATTCCTCCATTATTGACTAACTACACCTTATAATGATCAGACACTATAGTCGCATGGCTCAGTTTCTTCTCGAGTGATAGTAATACGCCCTCTCTTAAGTGAGTATCGTCCTAAGCTCAGATTGTACGACATGACATAGACCCCAGTTATCCAGCAGTATCCATTATACGACACCTTGATCCTCACCGCATGAGGTTCCAACTAAACAGATTAAACATACAAATTGCTGACGAGAATGAAAAAAGGTTAAAAATTAGGAAATTCGAGGCATAGCGGAGAATTTCCCATTTTTGTACATACTTTTTTTGCGGTACTCGTTTTTGTAATTTCCAGTTCTGAAACTTAATATTGTCGCCACTTCTTTCAAACATTCTTTAAAACTATATCTTTCTATATTATAAAAGCAATCATAAACCCGTGATTCTAAAAATTCTTTTTGGATTAGTCTAAGAAAAAATTAAATAAAATACATTTAACCAAATTATACTTTCAATCTTTATGATTTAAATAGCCATAAAGTTGCCGAGAGCTCATCGTCATAAAAATACTAACCATATTTTACCGTAATTAGGAGCTATATTTAAAGCGTAAAAGCGAGTGAACCTTAATTGACGCAATTTCAACAATTTCTCAACTACAATTATCGCTAATGCAATTTGCGCCTCCAATAAACTCAAAATAGGGAATATAATAACAGTACGGTACTAACACATGAATATCAGCTGAAGATATTTTTATAAACCCACGCCACAAGTTTAAAAGTGAAATTCTAATTTTGATATGGAATCGAAAAACTTTTTTAAATCTGAAATCTTTACACCATAATTTTTGGGAACTGTCAAAAATTGCAACCTTGTTAAAAAATTTTGCTTCAATTTATCCAACTATAGCAAAAAGACATAATTTGATGGAAAATACAACATTTTGAAAAATTAGCATTTTTCACATTGTCGTATTTTTTCGATCTCTCAGTATGAATTTTCGAAACATTATTCTACATCCTGTCACCTTTTCAGAAATCAAATCGTTGTGACAGAAAATATTTCCTGGTTCAAACTATTGAAAAATATTAATCGTTTTAATTTCAGCGCTCCTGTGTCCACCACTACCGAAGTGGTGATCGACCAAGTCAAACAATCCAATCAAGGCAGTCCTCCACTTATCTATAAAGCGCCTTCCAAGCCCACATCTCTTTCATCCAGCCCCAAACTCAGTTATCAGTCCCCACCAAAAGGCCACTTACGTTTTCCCTTACAATCCAGTTCTCCACTGTCTTTCGAATATCCTCCGGCCATTAGCCCGAAGGACAGTCTACAACTTCAACCACAAGAATCTGATTGGGTAAGGATTTACTTGTTTTAGGAGACATTATAATAAATAACGATAAACGTCGTCGCAAATCAATAACTACATACAAGCAAATTGAAATATCTTCTTCAAAGTTGCATATTTCAAGAGTGGCAAAAATTTTGGATTGAGTAGAATAGTACTTTCCCAAATTTCCCAAATGTTTCAAAAGGGTCATTTTTGGGTAAAAAGGTTGCGAGTTTGGTCAAAAATTAACTGAACGAATGCAATTCGGTGTATGAAATTTGTGAAATTCAGTGTATGAAATGTATCTGAAAATTATTTCCCTAGAACCGGAAGAAGTCCTATTTGGTTGAACAATTTTTAAAAAACACCTGTAGTTTGAAATTGGTACCAAACATTTTAGCCGAAAGAATATTTGTCTCTAGATATGAAATGTCAAACATTTTAACACAAATCAATCATTCCTTTTTAGGTGTGTTCACCTCCAGCAGAACACGCCACTGTGATCGCTTTGCGAAACCGAAGTCCCTCAGAGTCGAAAACATCGGCTGTGAGTGCCAAGTACAGCAGCGCCAAGAGCTGTGGTTGTGCCAATTTTCTGCTCAGCGATCAGCGCCGAGCTCGCCGCAAAAGCAGCGACTCTTTCTCCAACTACAAGCCAGCTCTTCCGGGCTGTGGGAGCAGCTCATCAGTGAAGGTAGTCAGTACTCGCACTAAGGTTGGTCAAAAGAGCACAAAAGTCGAAATTTTTGCCAAAACTTCATTGAATTTTATCCGAATTTGAGAGTATGTTTAGAGTGAGAACTTTAACCTCTCTACTTCTGAATGAAAGTTAGATCAAATAAAGGAAGAGAAATTAAGAGGGCGCCATTTCAAACAACGTTTTCGTAGTTATTTCCTCCATCGAAAGTGTTCATTAAATACAAGAAGAAACTATGACTCATACTAAAATTGTATTAGAAAAGACACAAAGAATGGTAAAATATATTTGCTTTTGCAGGTCAGACTACTCTCTGAAGGCCGCCCATCAAGCTCTCCGCCGTCACCGAAATTTTCAACGCGTTCAAAGAGTGCGGCGTCAAAGAAACGACAAGCCGCTGCAGAAGACGAAGAAGACACGCAGCTTTACGTTAGAAGACACACCATCCCGGATATGACTGTGGCAACATATGGAATGGTGGGGGTAAGATTTGGGTTTATTTCCACGGATTCCATATAATTTTTTACCAAACGGTTTTCAATCAAAAATGTAAAGAAAAATCCACAGTAAAACTCAAAAAGTAATTTTTTCTGTAATTTCCACTAAGAATCATAAGCACCAGAAACTTATTACAAAAATTATAAAAAGACCCTAAAATAAGATTTCTGCTAAATTGGGAGATCTGATATCCTTCTGTATTTGTCCTCCTCGAGCATTTTTGTGATAAAATCTGCACAATTAATCTTATGACTTTGGAGTCATTTTCGATTTTTTATATACAATTTTCATGCCTTGGACTAGGGACTAAATAATGAATGTGACCTAGGCAAATATGCCTTCGAGAATGAACTAGATCTTTTAGTACGAATATTTTATGATAGCGAACCAGTAAATATAATGACGTCAATACACTTACATATACATACAAGCATTACAATACATACACTAATAAAGTCTTGATCTTGGGCGGGTTTGAGTTGGGCGGATGGAGCGCGAGCGGCATGGTCTTCACCTCTCACGAGCCCTAAGCTCGGTTGTCCCGATAGGTCCGAAAGTCTTCCCCGAGGTCTTCCCAAAGATCCTCTCTTCTCCTTTACTTCTCCTTTTATCCTCTTTTCAATGCACTGGCCTGGATAAGTGATAAGAGCGAGGCGGCGAGTGTGTTGAGAGATGTTCCTTGAGCTGTGAGTACATGCTGGTCTGTGATTAGGTGCGTGATGAGCATTTGAGTGGGATATAGCTGAGTCTTCGAGTAGGACACTGTAGTCTTCAAGTGTCATGGCTATATATGGGCAGAGTGGTCTTCTTGTGGACTATAGTCCACATCACTCCCCACCAATAATGTGTGTGGCCGAAGGGCACACAGAGCAGCTGCGATATGAGCGAGTGAGCGGTAAATAAGAAGGAGTGACTTGAGGTATGCGAGTGAATCGGGTGAGGACGGACATGAGAGTGTGACTTTTGTGCTTGAGTGAAGAATGTGAGTTGTTGACGTGATTTTTGGACGAGAGTAGGTTGGCGGCTGACTGGAGAGATGACGGCTGTTGCGACAATGACAATCGATAAAACATTTGGATCAAGGGAAGGTATGTAAAGGCCTTTGAATTTTCTCCTTCCAAATTGATTTTTTTTCAGACCTTTACGACAATACACGTGAATATGATCAACAGTGTTCAACAAGGATTAAACTGCGGTATTTGCTAACAGTGTGCTATGCTAAAATTACAATGAAATGCCGTATGGAAATATCAAAAAGATGGTAAGGAATGTTTATTTTTTATTATTTTTTTTGATGTAAAGCATTTTGTGCTTTACGAAATTCCTTTAAGAGCGTATTAGAATGTTTGTTAAGGTTAGGGTTAGAGAAAAGAAAATTATTTTGAGCAGTTAGAGAGTGAGAAAATTAGAAAAATGTTAGCTAGTTAAAAAAATTTTCGGCAGTTTAAGTTCGCTTGGCATTAGATAGCATCTTCTCTTTATTTTTCTGAGCCAGCCATTGCGCGTGAGCCTTCTTTTATAAGTCCAAATTTTGTTAATCTCAATGGTTTTTAGGACACAACACAACTCCTGACGTGGAGTTCACTCGGGTCTGGTCCTCACACGACTTCGCAAAATTATGCGAGTACTTTTGGAGGTGAGTGGTTAGTGATTTTTGTTAATCTAACCTTGTTGCTTTCCAATTGTCACTCCTTACACTGGCTCCACAACGTGTAAAACGAAAGGATCAATGAAGGACAGTCCCAATTCAAATGGTTGGTGGTCTGCGGAACAACCGTCTGACTGCGAATATGGATCTAGAAAATAGTGGCGAGATGTGACAGTGCGTGAGTCGTGCGTGAAGAATGTGAGCAGTGTTGGGCGGCGAACCCTGTTACCGAAGTTTATCTAAAACCAAAGATTTTTATTACGATATAAATTGAGAGGAATTGAGTTAGTCCCTGGAAATAACTTGGGGTTAGATCCAATGAGATTAGATTCGAGCTGAGTTGTTAGGTCCTGAAAACTTAGTGGGCGGTGAATTTGCCAAAAAATCCAGACTTTGTTGTTAGACACCTCAATTAACACTAGATTAGTATCTTGGATCAGTGGCCGTACATTTGGTAGCAGTGGTTCTGTGAGCTGAGTCCTGTTGTTAATGTGTCTGGGTTAAGTCTGCTGTGGTTAGTCCAAAGGTGTTATTAAGATATTAATTAAGTCCTGTGTGGTTTAATGAAATCCGATGATTTTCTGTTAGCCGAGTGCTGTTCTACCCTCTGTCTGGTTGGGTTTGATCCTGTGTGTGATTAGCGCTATCTCCTAAATCGTGAAAAAAATTGCGGCGGAAGGACCTCTCAGGCCTAATCTCCTTAGGGGCTTCATAGGAGACTAGACGGCCATTGCGAGCCGTGGCCGCTGCTTGCGGTCACACGGCCCGTTCCTCATTGCTTCCCTGAGGGAGCAGATAAAACAACTGTGAAATTTGTCAGCCCCACATACAAAACGAGTGTTAGCTAAGCAGTGTATGTGGTCTGGCCCTATCTTGTCGGAACACACACAAAATAAACTTCACTTCGACTGATCAGATCGAAGGCATACCGGGAGAAACTTAAACAAAAGAACCTACGAATTGTCGATGGAATAAGGCACATGAAAAAAATTTGTTGGACCTTACTTTCCGTGGGCGAACCCGAGGGTAAAGTAAGCTGGTACGTTCGCCATTTCATGCCTTGGACTAGGGACTAAATAATGAATGTGACCTAGGCAAATATGCCTTCGAGAATGAACTAGATCTTTTAGTACGAATATTTTATGATAGCGAACCAGTAAATATAATGACGTCAATACACTTACATATACATACAAGCATTACAATACATACACTAATAAAGTCTTGATCTTGGGCGGGTTTGAGTTGGGCGGATGGAGCGCGAGCGGCATGGTCTTCACCTCTCACGAGCCCTAAGCTCGGTTGTCCCGATAGGTCCGAAAGTCTTCCCCGAGGTCTTCCCAAAGATCCTCTCTTCTCCTTTACTTCTCCTTTTATCCTCTTTTCAATGCACTGGCCTGGATAAGTGATAAGAGCGAGGCGGCGAGTGTGTTGAGAGATGTTCCTTGAGCTGTGAGTACATGCTGGTCTGTGATTAGGTGCGTGATGAGCATTTGAGTGGGATATAGCTGAGTCTTCGAGTAGGACACTGTAGTCTTCAAGTGTCATGGCTATATATGGGCAGAGTGGTCTTCTTGTGGACTATAGTCCACATCAACAATGTTGCTATATTTTGATCATTTTTACGGATTTCCATGTTTTGTCCAAGTTTAATTAATTATACTAGTCGAATTTTACAACTTATTTTTTGCTTACTTTAAATTATGCTTCCGCACAATCCAAGTTTCAATAAAAATAATCCGAAATAAAATTACTAACAGAAAAAATTTCGTCCATCAACGGAAAAACATATGGAAAACATGATTAAAAATTGCGCTAGAACTCTGATTGATGTCATTAATTTAGTTTTATGGTTTCTAAAAATTAATAAAAAATTCGCTTTTTACACTGAGGAAAAACATTGAGACCAAAACAAATTGGGAAAATGACTCAAGTGGAACTTGTAAGTTTTCTCGTTTTAAGTTTGAGTAAATGCTAAAAAATAAAATTATACTAACCAAAATTAGTTTAATATATATTTATTTCATTGCTTAATTTTGGAAAATTTTAGGTAATTTGCGGAGGCGATGACCTTCAACACCGTTACCGTGGAAGAATAGAAAAGTGAGTTAAATTTTGAAGAAAATTATATATTGTATGCATTTCCTACTTTTGTTTCAATTTTTAGAGTGAAATTTGGCGTGCCTATCGCTGAGGCGTTTTCTCACGATATCCCGGCAACTCTCTTGGTTTGATTTTTATTATTATTAATTTAATAAACGAACAAAATTGTTTCAGGTCCTCCTATTAAAGATCAACAAAGAAGGGCCATTGAAAAAGGACATATGGCGGGCGCCGGGCAACCAGGCACAAGTGCGCAAACTGTCTCATATCATGCAACATGGAAGACTGGTCAATATCTCAAATATAAGTGTCTATACGGCCGCTTCCGTTATAAAGGTAAGGATTTATGACGCGAGTGTGCCCTTTATGTGTGTTGGGGTAGGTAAACTTGGATAAAAAATTTTAGAGGTAGATGTATTTTTATTTTTCCAGAATATTCTAGTGCCTTGTAATAATTCTCTATAGGTTCCGGCAGGTTATAAAATTAAAGGAATATGCTAAAACATAGAACGTCCGAGAAATTACCTTTAAAATATAAAAGAAAACAAGATAAAACCGCCTCGAATCGGCGGGTTTTATCTTGTTTTTTTTTTCGCGGTTAGCGTGCATCCGCGGCCAAATCCAGGATTTTCCGGAAGCCATAAATCCCGGCAGAATCGATCTTTGTCGGCGAGACCGGTACCAATCGTCTTGTCTCGCCGAGACGAAGCGATTGACGTATCACACGCCCGGAACCGAGCGGCTATTAGAAAGTTAGCCCATCAAACCCCCCCCCCACCTCTATCCTGCGAAATAGGTTAGAGTGGAAACAAGTAAAAATTCAATTCTTTATTCTACCGCTAATTCACCTTTCAATTGACTTTAATTAATTACTGTTCAGAAATTTCTCGCGAAACTACCTGGCGGAATATTTGGACCAGAAAATGAACAAGCTCTCTTTACAATCGCACAACAGCAGGATCCAGACCAACAAAGAATGATCTTTTGCAGGTTAGCGCCTTTTTTGAATTGTTTCCTGGATTGTTACAACAAATAAATATTTCAGGGTGGTGTGCAGTCTGTCAGTGCCTTCGCAACATTTGCTAGTATTACTGTTTGGCACATTTCGCATAATATCCGACTCCGCTGATACGTTTGCGACTAGAATGACGCCGGATGCCGTGGGAATTTCTGTGGCTCCATCACTCTTTCATACGTGTATGACAGACGGACAAAGGGTATGGAAATTTAGTTCATAAACACCGACTTTTGGCTAAAAATTGGGAATTTCCATTTAAAGTCGGAGTTCACTGAAAACTGTTTTTGCACAAACGCATTTACATAAAATTTCACAATATTTTCCAATTCATAAATCATTTTTGGCAAAGAATCTAAAAATCGAGTAAGAAAATATAGGCTTTGTATTATTCCCGCTATTCGACCATAACCTTTATGTTTTCTTGAATTTGTCCAGAAGTTCTTACCAATTTTGCTTCCAGGCCAAGCTAGAAGACGTTATGAGATTCAAAATGGCTTCCCAGGTGATTGCGAGGATAATCGAAGGATTTGGCTACACAAATTTGTTCCCGCGTGAATGCTATGAGTTTTACGCAAGGATCACCGGTCGGACGTTAAAAGTGGATGAGCATTGGCACTTCACTTTTCAATATCCTTCAAGTAGGTGATTTCACATGTTCGAGAATATACCGAAAAATTTCATCGGAATTAATAGGGTTAGGTAAAAATATTCGTATTGTCCGTGATATTGGATATTTAAATGTGTCGCCTGCACCCGTCCTATACCAAAAATCCTGGCATTTATTTTTATAAGTTATCTGATCAGCTGTTATGCATTTACTAATCCACTTTTCTGTTCAATTTATTACTACATTTGGTTTTACGTCCAATTTTATTAGTGTTCACTAACATCAGCACCAACTTTGTCTTGGAAATCTCTTGTGAAGTCAATGGATCTAAAAATTCGTAACTAATCAAAATCGTCTTGGAATCCAGAAAATTTGAAATCGAAATGCTTCGTATCACATGTTCCGTTTCTGAGTTTAGTAGGCACCGCTTATTCTAATTCTAAATCTTATGTCCTGTCTGCAATTATAACTGTTTGTTTTTATTTTATCGAAAATGTTTGCTCATGCAATATGTCCTGTTCCGTTATTCATATAATGTTCCTATACGTCCGATATATCCGTTAGACAATGTCCTGTAATATAGTGCGTTATGAGACCAGCCTTGTGTCGCTTTGTCTAAATATTTATGTTTGACAAAATAAACTATGAATCACTTTCGTGTGTCCTTCACGTAAAACTGTCACACTTTTAACAAAAAATCATAAGAGCTTCAGCTTAAGTTGAGCAAAAAATGCTTTATTTCATGTGAATTTCTGTGAATTTATCAGCAAAGTGCAAGAAACGCAATATTTTTTATATTTGGTGCTTTGGGCTTATTTGGCATTCTTATCATAAAAAAGTTGTGGTAATAAAATTTTTATGCATATATAGTAAAAATTATCAAAAATTGCACTTTTAACCGTTTTCGATCAATTCACGCAAATTCATTTATTTATTAGTTCCTTTATTAGTTTTCCTTAGTTATATCAGTTAGTGCTTGAGTGATGGTGCTTTGGTGGTTTTGTTTCGTTGTGTGCAGCTTTTTCCTATTTCAGATGCCTTTTCGCCATCCAAGTCGAGACGTGCCCTACCGCGCCGCAAGTCTTCCACCTTATCGACAGTTTCATCAATGCTTAACAGCCTTCAAGCAGCATGTGCTGTGGCGCCCACTCTAGATCCTATGCCAGGTGGAAAGTCGCTACAGGATATGACTCAACTTTCGAGGAAACCCAGCTATGGCATAAACCCATATATGGCTTATTCTCATATGACAAAGCCAATGAGAAGCTCAGTTTTCGCAACATCCGGCAACGTCGCGAGAAATCGGGTACCAAACCGCCCGAGCAACACTCTCCCGGCCGGCCTCGACTTGAAGAAACCAATAGTACCGGTACAGAGGGCCACGTCGCTCAAAGCCACGCCGAGCCAAGCTCAAGGGCCGGCTCTCGCCAGATCCGGAGTCAGAGACGTCACAAATCAGCAGAGAAGCCAGAGAAACAGTACCAGCAATCTGACATATGGCAACAAATGGGCAGAAAATACACCGAAAAGTGCCGTGCTCTCTTCCAAACTGCACTATGAAGACTCTAGTTTAAAACGAGGCTTGTCTCGAGCTGATATCATGCCTAAAGCAGAGTTGACGTCTAGAGCATGTGTTAAGCCATTGGGTTTAAATGCTGCGGCGAACTCGGCCAGAATCGAGCCAGTAAATAAAAGAGAAGAGCCATCGACCGAGTTTGCTGTCATTGAGGAATCACCAAAAGCCCAGGCCGTCAGCTTCCGCTTAGCTGACTCAACGGCTCAAGAAAATATGAAGACCGGTCACAGCCGTTACAGAAATCACTCCACGAATCTGATCTATTCCTCTAGATTCCCGAGCGCTTCCATTCCACCAAAAGAGCCGCCAGTATCTCCGCCACCGCCTCTGCCTGAAGCCGAGAAGGCCCGAAATTTGGGAGTGAGCCGAAAAAGCATCAGCCAAAATGTGGTGGGCTCACATAAAATGTCGTGGCAAAGAACTCAAATCGGTTCGGCTTCAACCTCGAGCTCGGAATTGTACAGAAAGTACCCGCCAGGTGACGAAAATCGAGAAGAGCCCGTCGAGATGAATCCTAAGCCTGAGGACGCTACGGATAAAATGCAGCGAGAATTTGGCCGGAATTTGAATTTTAAGCGCGTTTTGTCCCGTGAGGAAATTTCGCCAAATGTGGCGCCGAATATCTCAACTGCCTTTTCATCAAATATGTACTCAAAATCCACGAAAATTGACACAATTGGTGACGCACCTGCAGCCACCTTCTGGAAATCCAGCGCAATTTCTGGCTCCTCTACCCTCGAAAGACACCAGAAATCATACGCCGCCCCAAAACCACCTCCACATCAGTCGAAGTCGGAGGAATGTCCTAAGGGCGATTCGCTGCATTATCCGAGCCTCTCACTTCAAAGGAGAATCAATGCTTATTGCAAAGCGGCAAATATCTCGAGGCCGATTGCACCGGAACATATGAGACCGTTATCGCTTGCTTCGAAAAGCTCAACAAACGATCAGCAGAGCCAATCAGAGGACAGCAGCGCGAAATTCTAACAGCCTAGCCTTCGACTAATATCATGTATGAGCTTGATCCTTTGTTAAATAACCAATTAGAGCTAAATTAGAATATTTCTGCGCCAAACACGCTCCTAATTTCCAGATACTACTCGAACTTTGGATTTCTTAATGTTCGCAGGTCGAATATGGGATAGACTTGGTCAATATAGCATTCTCTATAGGCTAACCTTTCTGATCCTAAATTTTGATGTTCTAAAAATCCTCAGAAGAATCAAATTCCAAAATTAGTAATTCAAGAAAAAGTTTCATTTTTGGAAATTTAAAATTTTCTGTTCACTTTTGACGTACTTATTTCCCAAAAATCATCTTGTGCTATAACAGACTTTGTCTAATATTATTGGAAAATATCTAACAAATCAGATGTTGGAATTTGGGCGAAAACTATTTATGTATTCCAAGATTTTATAGGATTTTGGCCTAATGAGAAGAAAAGTTCCACAGTCGAAATCATATTTCTGGATTTTTCTGGCGCAAATTTCATTCTTGCTTGGGTTTCCTTATTTTTTATAATTTCCAAAGTAACCTTCTATTTATAAAACTTCGGATTTTACCTCAAAATTGGATAAAATGCATAGTGTCCCTGAAATTGAGTGTGCTTTGGCCTCCGAATTTTTGGCAAGTCTGTGTTCCGAATTTTCAAAATTTCGCTACATATAAGGTCCTTAACAATAACTAGTATTGTCATCTGTAATATTTGCCTGAAATAAACATTGTGAATTTTCAGTCCTCACCTTCACACGGCGGTGACGACTAACGCCTGAGATCGCGAGCCCGCTTCGGATTGAATTTGTGTATACCCGAACGGTTTGCACTATGAATTTGGTTATCTTTTCCCAAATGTGTCATTTGCTCCATTCAGAATCCACATCCCAGCTCAATTCCGTTTTAAATTTGGCTTTTATTTGCGTTTATACATTGTTGCATTTTCTCCCGGAAATCGCCATTTACCGTTTGAAATCAATCACTTACATTTGATTTTGTGTCGCCATGTTCGCATCTGATTTGGCGCCATTTTAAAACTGAAAATCACTTATTTGTTCAGTTATATATTTTAATAATTTCGATGTTGTGTCGCATTTGTATTTTAGTAATTTTATTATCGTATGTTTATTATTATTGTGACTTGTTTATCATTTGATTGGATAAATTTTGTTCGAAAGTACGCACTTTGAATTTTGTTATTAATTATTGTGTTTTGAGTTGGTGCTGGTGAAGGTGCGGTGGTTTTATTTGCTCGCGATTATTCACACTTTGACTTTATCCAGAAATCACATGATCCAAAAATTTCGGCATTTTACCTGCCGCAAACTCAGTGTTAAAAAAGTATTGCTCCAGACACCGTATCCGTGATCAACCCAAAGGCTTTCGGACCCAAATGCTTTTGGACACGTAATATCTGGATGAAGTCTTATTTGTGTCGAAAATATTTTAGATGATGGAAGAAAAAGTTGAAAAGGAAATTCATAAACTAATATTTTCACCTGAAAACTCATTTTTAATTCGAGAATTAATATTCTGCGTTTATGGATAGAAAAAAATTAATGCAATGAATGAGGAAATATTAGACGACTTTCAAAAAATCTTAACTACGCCAAAGTTAATCTCTATAGTGCCTAGAGGGTTCTTTACGGAAAAAGTCAAATTTTCGGAGAACTAATAGCAAAATAATGTTGGTGAATTTTCAAATTGTGAACTCAAATGTTAACAATTTTATCAATCCTAAGTATTTTAATGGACATGACGCGGAAAATTTGACATCTTAGGGTGTCCTTTAAATCTAGGATTAAATTATAGTTTGGTGCTATAAATTTTATTCCATTCATTAAATACTAACTATTATACAACTAAAATCGCGAGCGTGAATCGATCACTATCCACTTGTTAGGAAACAAAAAGGCATTCGAATAAAGGATAAACGAAACGTCGCATGGTACTCAAAACTGTGAAAATTAAAATTATTGACAGCAACATTTTACTCATAAATAAATCTCA
The DNA here is from genome assembly GCA_022814885.1 of Ditylenchus destructor. NCBI lineage: Eukaryota > Metazoa > Nematoda > Chromadorea > Rhabditida > Anguinidae > Ditylenchus > Ditylenchus destructor. The sequence goes on from JAKKPZ010000075.1 coordinate 40,698, forward strand.
CCGGGCAAAAAATCGTCCGAAAATTCATTTTTCTCTTCGCGGGAGAAATAAGGGTGCTTGTCTGCGGATTTTGACTGGGCTTTGTCCACACTCCAAAATCAGTTATTTAGTGAAGGATAATGTAAAACCCTTATCATTGAACTATGAATATTTAGCGATCATAGCTAGCTTTTGACTACAGGGCAGTGGAAATTTTTCGTTGGGCAAAAATTCTTTTTTCGTGGAAATTTTCCGTTTCATTATTTTGAGTACATTACTATTTTTTTGGTATTATGGAGGAGGATTATTATAAGGAACCCACATCATTTGTCAATAACTTTTATAGCAATGCTTCCAGAAAAATATTGCCAAAGTTGCATTTTGTGCTCTATAATATATCAATTATAAAAAGCGATGCTTTGCAAAATTTTCGCATTTCAAGAATTATTCCAGGGAGATTTTTAGGAACATTCAGTCAGCCTTCAATTCGGTGCTCTTCCCAAAGCCCGCAGCCTGGGACATCACGGGCTGCTGCTGCCGAGGAGGAAATCCAGGTTGAAGACGAGGACGTCTACGGCGAATCACTGCCGGAGCTAAGCTACAGCCACAGAATCATCCAGCATCGGAGGTCAAGAGCGCAGTCAAGGTCTTTGGACGATCCCACGGCTGGGACCGGCGTCAGCTCGTCTCGCGGGAGCAGCACTGGCAGGGAGATCAGCATTTCGATGGGAGAGGTCGGTTTTTGAGCACATCTCTTTTCACTGGTCAAATTTGTGTAAAATGCCAAATTTTACCAAAACTAATTAAACATTTTAAAATAGGAAAAGAATCTTTACAGTTACAAACAGAAGAAAAAAGTGGCCGAAACTGGAAAAGATAAAAACGCACCCATTTTTAATGCCTGCATACGTGGTGTTCTTTTTGAACTTTGATGCCCTAAACTACAACCGATTTAAGCAAACTTATATCAGTTGAAATGACATATAATCTGGATGTTCATTACAGGTGATTGTTCATAGTGAGCCTGAGGAAGAATTCGCATCATTTATGGCACGGACCGGCCGATTGCGGGGCGGTGAACGGTATTTGGAAAGCACTCGCTCTTTGTCCTATCTGGAATGGGTCCATGAGAAACAAACGAAAAGAATGCACACCAGGTCGGAGTGGTTCCTGTCTCCTCCAACGATGCCTGCCAAAAATAATGGAGGTTCAAAATCTGTGGACTTTCCGACTGGCAGGTTTTCCTCACCCATGAGGCTGACGTTGCCAAAGCAGGTAAGAAAAACATATGCTCAGGATTGCCAGGAACATAATTGAAAAGGATTAAAACTATCGAATGAAGTGCAAATGTTTCTAACTTTTAGTCCATTAGTTATGGCATAAAATATTTTTCAAGATCTAACTTTTTGTTCCGGAATGATTCTAATATTTCTGTTACAGGATGAAGACTGTCTCGGCACGAGCTCTGGGGATGAGGACATGAGCAGTGTTTTCCCCTCATCTTCTTCTTCTATGAAGTGCTCACCTCGACCTATAAGTACCACCAGCGCCGGAGGCGAGTCTAAAATGTCACTAGATCCATCATCTAAGGCGGAGGCTTCACCGGCGCCTTCGGCATTGGAAGAGGAGGAACGGGAGCCAATTTCGCCTCTTGTGTCTCCGAGGAAACCGTTTCAGGTAACTTTAACTATTACTCGCTGCAATAGGTTCTGAAGGAATTTTGCCGGTTCCAGTCTCAAGTTTGTTAAGCGAAAATGGGACTTTCTCGAAAAAAGTTTTAGTTTCCCCGATTTTTTCCAAATTATAAATGTCTTCTTTAGTTGATCCAACAAAGACAGTACAGTTCTACCACAGAAGGCAGTGTCGGGGAACCCACGCCACCTGCTAGCGCGCCAGACACAGTTTGTCGCACTTTTTTTGGCATATCCGATCAGCCTACCACTATCCCGTCAACAACTGAGGAACAAAAAGAGGAAGTAAAAGAGCAACTTCCTGGTAAGTAAAAGTTTCTTATTTCGCTCGTAAACGAAATCTAGCTAAAATTATTCCTCGGTCAAATTGTCATTCATTTTGCAAACAATAGACAAAAGAGTAATTTCAATTTTTGTCATCTTTGGCAAATTTTAAGTCTAAAATCAAATTTTTTGAAAACGTGGATTTTTCAAGCATATATCTTATCGTTAATTTGTTTGCATGGAATCTATGCAAAAATTTTTAATGCCGAGTCACCACAAGTTGATATTTGAATCAATTTTCAGGTACTTCCTTAGGTGAGTCTGCCGGAACAATGACCAAAACCGCAAGCAGCAGCAGCGGCAGTAGTAGCACCGCGACAGTGGCCACAGCAATCGCATCTGTCGGTCTTGGGCACGGCAATGGCAATGGAAATGGCGGCAATGGGAAAGAGGTGGCGAGCACTTCGCAACAAAGGGTAACTAACTCGGGAGTGGTTCGCAGAAGATCATGGCGGACTCACTACACAAGACCAAACAAATCGCTGGAGGAGTCAGGAAATGTAAGAGAGGTTAGTTTATTAAGCAAATTCAGGAAAAACTACTCGATTCTTCCAGAAGTAGTCGAGAATAGCACTAACTATACATTCTAAAAAGTTAAGAATATTAGTGCTTTATAAAAGCTACAGAACATTCCAATGTTCAATGATATTCCAAAAGATCTTTAGTTGTCTAGAGCATTTCAGAACGTTCTAAATTTTTCTAGATGCAGTTTGCTCCGAGAATGCAATATAAAAAAACTGGCATAAATATGACATAAACTCAATAATATTTATCCATTTCCAGGAAGTCGCGCCTTCGTCGCATTCCACCCCTCTTCGCCACAGTCCCACGAGCAGTATTGGGAGGAGAGACAGTGGCCCCGCAGGCACATCGGCGGGCCTACCTTCGACCTCAAGCTCAAGTTCCACTCGTGCAGCACTGATTCGGCGCAAGTCATCAGGCAATGGCGGATCCGCAGGGACCAAGCCCAAGGCACCTGTTCAGACACGACGCAGCACTCAAATCTGAAGGAAATCTTTCGGAATACAATAATCAAAGAACATTCCTTTCAAGGCCAAATTTGATTTTATACGAAGACTTGTGCCAGCTTAAACATTTACAGCCCACTTTGTGTGTATATATTGCTGTGTTTTATTAAATCATGAAGCCCTCTATTTGATTACCTAATTTGGCTACTTTTTTGCAAATTGTAGTTTTAAGCAATTTTTAACGGTTATCATCGTTTTCGAAATTTATTCGGAAAAGGAAATTGCACTTTTGGATTATTGGAATTAAAAACGGAATTTATCCGCAATTTTTAATAATGGGAAAAGTCAGGTTAAATATTGCAAATCGGAAAAATTTTCTCTGCCAAATTTCATATGAATGAGAAAAATTCAAATCCTCAACTTATTTGTCTTTCATTATTCGTGCCGTCATTCGCAATCGTTCTATACATAAAACTTTTTCCGAAATGTTTCATTGAATCAAGTCTTTGATGCTGCTATATTTTTGCTCCTGCGCGTATTTGCATTGTGTTATGAAATCTTTTCTCGGGCAAATCTTTTGTGGTCCCATTTTTTGTTCCCAAAATTCGTTTTTGACATTAATTCAAAATTTAGTTCAAATACGAAGTATTTTAGCGTTAAGGAAATGTACTTTAGTGTCAAATTACGCTGAGAATTGGAGCAAAAATATTTTGGAGACGAAAAAAGATTGACCCGTGTTAAAATATTTATATTGCATTTTATTATGAATCGAAGCTGCCTGCACTTTCTTTGTCGCCAGTCTTTTATTCCCTATTCCTAATGTTCACCGTTCCGCTGTTCACTTGTTTCGTTTCACACCCGCTGATGCCCAATACTTTGTCCAAAGCCCTATTGTCAGATGTAAATTTTGGACTAACTTGGCGGTAAATAATGTTTGGCGCGAACTTAAATTAAAATTTGGAAAGAAGAAGAATGTAAACTTTAGAGCTTTGCTAAGCGAAAAGAAACACTTCAATCCTGCAAATTATGCAATGCCAAAACTGATCGCCAAATGTCCAGAAAACCATTTTCCTTACTTTCAGGTTGTGGTGTGTGCGTTGTCTTTCAATCCGGCAATGTGTCTATTTTGGTTATAAATATAATATGCGTGAAGTCAACCTGGTCATATAATAATCACAATAGCTATCTCTTATCTTTTGTATATATTCAATAAAGAATTTCAATGCTATCTGAAAAAAAAACTCAGGAACTTATTTATAGAAGACAAGACCGTATTCCATGAACGTACATCGCAAACATTTTACTTATCTGTAACCAGTCTTTAACATTATTACAATTCAACAGACATTTACCTGTTCTTGAGAGGGTCCTATGATTAAAAAATAACTGAAACAAACGATTGTGCAGCCTACCACTGCGCGGTACACTCTTTTGTTGCTTTCTTGATAGAATAAATCTGCATCCAATATATGATTTGCTCGATAATTGAATGGGCTTTTAAATGACAAATAACTCATACTATGTTATAACCAATTACAAAACCGTAATGCTTTAAATACATATATTACTTACGCTTATATCCAATTACGGACACCGATGATTTGGAAATGTGTCTTTTAAGCTGCTGATATACATATAATTGTCTTACTAATGGTTTCATTTGAGCTATTCTATTTATTTGTGTGTGGGCCAAATACCAGTGGTGTCAATGAATTGAATAAAACTCCAATAGGATACCACGCGACTATCCCTCTGATTGTTCTTGTCATCAAGGATGTGTGGTCTTCAACTTATCCGATCAAAATACGCCTCGTATTCATATTATGACTCGAAATTTTGTATTTCTCATTAAAATCATCCATTCAACCAATTCAACCGTAAAGGTACCCATTAACTAACCGGTTCTATAGGAAAGTAGACTTAAATAGATACAATGCAAGGATGTGGCAAGGCATAATAATCAAATTGCGAAACGGAAAGCTTTCCTCTGTGCCAATAGCAAGCCAATATTGAATGCTTTGATACCAGCTTATCTCTTACATCTCCGCCTTCTTCCAAGGTCGGTCCCTCGACCTTTCCTGTGTCCACTTGTAAGGGCTCCTCCTGTATAGAGCGGTGTAATCACAGGACCGCACAGCACTTAGCATCTGGGGTGTAATATGCCTTCGGGAAGAGCGAGAACACTGGCCCAAGGGTCATTGGGCCGACACACCCTCGCCTCGAATCATTCGCTGCTATCAAATTGCAAAACCATTTCTACCGTAAAGGTTGCCATGAATTAATCGGTTCTTTAGGAAAGTAGACTTAAACCGATACAATGTACAAGCATGTGGTAAAGGCACGAATGTGGTGAGTTACAGGAAATGATTTGTCTCCGAAAATTTGTACTCTTGCGTGTTATCATCGAAAGTTTTAAACACAATTGTAATTAGAGGTTGTTTGGATGTTATATGACATTTTGAGAAGAAGACATGCCGACAACTCTATAATTAGTTGTCAGAAGCGGCAAGGCTCAGAGTATTATTGCGTGCCATTGTATGAAAAAGGAAGCTATACTTGAGACTCGTGATTGTGTTTTAACTTACTTAAAGTTGCCAAATATTACAAGTATTTATTCACTGATATTCACTAAGTTCCGTAATTTGAACGACAATGATTTTAGGTAAAAATAACGACTTTAAAGGAATCAAAAATATGTTTGACAATTTACAAAATTGATTCCAAACTAATGGAATAACTGTAATCTTTATTTCTCAGCGTCAACATAGGTTGCTGGAATAAAAAAGATTGCTACAAATGATTACGTTTCTAGTATTTCGTAATCTCTACACTATAATAGTTCACATGAACTTTAGAGAAAAAGGCTACTAAATTAGAGAAACACAAGGGTCAAAATGCCGCTTCGCGGCATATTTGACCCTTGTACACGGTTAGGGTGCACAGCGTCATATTGGGTTCGTCATCGCTTCGCGCACCGCCATCAGTATGCCCTCGGCTGTTGTTCGGCAGTAAGGGTTGTTCGGGAGTAGAGCAGCATGAGACTATTTCGGGCCTTCGGCCCTCAAGCAGCTGAAAAAATGAGTTTTGAGCTCAAAAAAATTTTTTCCGAAAAAAAATTTTTCGTACCCCGGGGGGTACCCGGACATTTTTTTGACCCCGGATTCGGATTCAGCACCATCGAAAACCCCCGGGTGCAAAAAATCAGCCACGCAGATGGTTCGGTTCAAAAATGACCATTTTTGACCAAAAATGGCACTTTTTGGCAAAAAATGGCCACTTTTCGAGATCGCCGGAGGTCAAGTTTTACATTTTCGGTCTTGTCTCCTCAATACCTACAAAATGAGCTACTATGCACCCCTGTATCGGCGGAACACAGAAACTTTTCTTTGTAGCTTCAAAAAACCTGCTTTTTACCACTTTTTGGCAAAAAACGGCCACTTTTCGAGATCGCCGGAGGTCAAATTTTACATAATCGTTCTTAGCTCATCGAGGCCTACAAAATGAGCTATCACATACCCCTGTATCGGCGGAACACAGAAAAAGGCTTATATTAGCCCTGAACCGACGCCCCTCACTTGCGGCTTAGGGAAATTAGATAATCGATGACTGTCTTAGAAATTGTTTTTATTCAGAGATCGACAGGTTTCACCATGTCATGGAAACCATGGTTAACGCTCTCTCAATTCTGTTCAACTGCTTCTTACTTTACCTTATCCAATATTACTCTACTTTTGGGGAAAAAATATACAAATATTTGTTAACCGTCGACGCAATATTGGACCTCTGTCTTTGCGTGGTCGTCTTTTTGGCACAACCGGTATGCGTTACAATAGTTTTGAACTTCTCAATGCCTTTTCAAATAAACAGTTTTACCTAAGGTCGCTCTTAGTTGCAACGGATACTTTGTAATGGCTTTAACCCTTCATTGCCGGAGACATAGAAAAAAGGCAGAATGTCTGCATTACCATTAGCTTTCCTTTTGGTGAGCTGTCTTTATCAAAATCATCATCGCTGCCATTGTTTATTTCTCTTTTCTATGTAATCTATTTACAGACACACTCTTTGTATGAATAATGAACACTCATTCGTTTCTTTCTTTTTGTGAAGTCTTTAGCAAATCAAAATCGTATCCGATCGGATACACTCGGCAATGAAGGGTTAAACGGATTCGTCGCAGGACACTCACCTTTTATGGATGGCTTATTCTTAACGCTATTCACATTTTTTCTCCATACAAATATTCTGTGGATTCCCGTTCAGTTCATTTACAGATATTTGTTGTTGTGTCAGGAGGAGTAAGCTTTTGTTTTTAGAATTGCAACCCATCAAGAAAATTTTAAAACAACTTCCTTTTTACGCTGTACGCGACGTTTCGCCTCAGCCCGTCCTAACCCTAGGACAATTCGCTCCTGGGAACATCATACTGCTCACCAAAAAAAAACTATCCTGGAAACTCTGGACAAAAAGCTCAATAGATACATTCTTGGCTAATCAGTAACTTTAGACTCCGCTCGTCAAAAGTCAACCTGCTGATTGCTACGGTTACAATACTTTATTCGATAGCCGCTCTCTATATTGTACACAATATGTCCGAAATACATGAGGAATTTCAGCCGACGGGCCAGCATGTTTTTGATTTAAATAGCTGGCCTGCGCGAAATGATGGAAAGCATTTGCTCATTGCTGGAGCTTACTTCGTATGTTACTTTTACAAACCTGCATTTTGCACCTTTGCGAAGACACACTTAGGGGGGTCGAGAAAATGGTCTCTCGCCAAAATTGTCGCACATCTTGTCATCCATGAAAAATTGGATAATCTTTTTTCTCCTCTCCAATTTCTTTACCATTAAAACATATTCAACACTATTTGTTGTCAGTTATTTTTCGTGTCACCAAGCCTGGCATGATTGCCATCAATGTTTGATGGCACAAAAGCTGGAGCCAAAAGGTGAAGACCAAAAATATTAATTATAAAAGCGAGCCTTGCTCAGTTTAAGAAAAATCTAAGAGCAGATTATCACACAAAAGATTTTAAATCTGGAGAAAATTTTTAATTTTTGAACATTATGGTCAATCGAGTCCCTCTAAGGCGCACTATGTCAGTGTACGACGAATAGAATCTCCCGCTTTTTGACACTCCCGGACCCCAAACTCGCGAGAACCCCCAAAAACCCATGATTTTAGGGGGTTATCAATGTCAGAATTGGGTGGTCCCGCCACGAAAACCGAGAAATCGTCATTTTTTCAGTTTTTGGGGGTTTTTACAAAGGAAACTTTTCACGCCCCACTCGGATCAGGGCGAGTGATACACCAATCGACAGCTCTCAATGAGCCAAGCAAAATGAGCTATCATCCAGCCTGATCCGAGCGGGGCGTAGAAAGTTATGGGGTGCGCGAGATCCCAAAAAAGGGGGCTAGTTCAAATCTGATATTGGTAATCCCCTCTAGAATCGTATTTTAGAGGGGGTTACCAATATCAGATTTGAGCTAGCCCCCTTCTATAGCTCCCTTCTGAATAAATGTTTCGAAAATTTCCATTCAAATTCGCGCCTTGCCGCATTTGATGTGCAGCTTCAGCAAATGTTCTCCCATTCTACAACTTTTTCGCCTTTATGCGTTTTAAGAATGTGTCTAAATCGAAATATTTTATTACGTACTATCTGGATGGGTGGATCGTTGTGAAAAGTACGCATTCTTTCGGCAATAACTTGAAGAATGCTGTATTGTTCATAGCTTAAGGTAAAACAACATAAAAATGCCTTCTTTTAGACAGAATGGAGTGTGATTTCATATTTATCACTCTGGATAATCACCTGTAGCGTCAGCATTGTAACTGTCATTTGGTGCGAGAAGAAGATTACCAACCACTTTAGTCGCTTGGGTGGACCAATTCACGTTGCCACACAAAGAATGCACACCGAATTTCATAGAGCCCTACTGGCTATGGTGAGTCTTTTGCATTCTTGGTTGAAATTTTGTAGTTTGTACTAAAATTCAAGTTTTGTACTTGTTAACCACTCATGGCCAAAATTATCAAGGGGATACTATGGTCGATGACGTCATCATACCGATAAATTATGATCGGCTTATTTATTTTTTCAAATAACTTATGATATAGTTTGATAATTTATTAAAACCGATAAGTATCTATAATAACTAACAGATAAATATGACTGCGCGGATTTGTTTGATGACCAATATCGGAATGTTACAAATTCACACCAGTTTACATCTGGATTTCCGAAATAAGATATTCAACTTCGAAATTTTTTAGTGTCTAATATTTTTTCAAATATTGATACATTTTAAATTGAGAAAAGTTTTCAATTATTACATTCGTTTGGTCGAATTTAAACGATGCGAAATTTTAAAAAATCTTGGCATGAATGCCTATTGACATGGATTATGTTGTACAAATTCACATGAACTTGCCCTTGTGAAAGGTACATTTCCATAGCAGACTGCGAAGACGACTCTTCCGAAACACCAATTTTAAAAGCACGGCGAAATCGGTCGTTTAAGAGAAAGGCATAAAATTGATTTACAGCGCAAAGTTGAGACTAGCGTTGCTTAACTTTAAATCGATCATAAAGACATCTCAGCACTGTGCTAGGATGACGCAATTCACAGTGAATAGTACCTTTTGCAACACCGTATGATCGCAACTGCCTCTTCTTTTATTGAGATATTGTTTTATCAAAATCTCAACTGCAATATGTTTCCTTTTCAGGCAATATGCCCGCTGATAACGACCACTGTACCTGTGTACTATTTCTGCGCCACGTTTATGTTACAAGTGTGTCCAGGGCCGATCTCGGCAATAATGACGGGCGCGACTTCGTTCATTACATTTTTCAATCCTCTGACGACAATTCTCTGCTTTCGTTGCTATAGATTGGCAGCAGTCCGGATTTTATCTTGTGCGAAGGGCAGAAATTCTATAAATCCAACCCGATCATTTGGAACGCAGAGCAATTCATATCGAGTTCAAGACAACACTCCAACCGTCGAAGTGAAATAGTTCTGTGCATTTATATCAATTGACTAAAGCATTTTGGTTTCTGAATTTAGCTCATTCATTTTTATAATATAAATAAAACTTTTGTCCAGGAAAATTCCAATAACGGATATGCCAATCTCCGTCAAAAAAAGTAACAATTCCCATAAATATTGCATCGATATTTGCATAAATAACGTGGAACTTTTTATTCCTAAACATTACCTTGTTAAATGTCAGCAAAATTATTATAAAAATTTGCATCGCAATTTCTCACCGCTTTTTGAAAAAAGACAGGAAAGTTTGTCGACGAAAGATATTTGCAAGAATATTTTAAGTTTTTTTTTTATTTGGTGGTTGCTGAGATATGAATTGCACAAATTCTGGGAACATTGTCGCTTTAAGATTTTTAATAAAAGTTAATTTTTTAGAAATACAGATAACACTTCTGTGCGTAAATACCACTCGGATAGTATATTTTGGATAGTGAACGTATAATTGGCCGTCTAACTTTTCGTTCACTTAAGCTTAAAGATTGGTCTTAAAATAATCCTAAGACTTAGCCAAACAAAGTAACAAAAGTCTAAGCTTAAGCCTAAATAAACCTTAAGCATAAACTTAAGTCTAAGTTCAGGCCTATTCTTAAGCATAAAATAAATCGATTAATCGTTATTAATTGGTTTGCAGATAGCGGTATACTTCAATGGTGTCTTATGTGATGAGATAAATAGGTGCGTGGGATAAATCGATATTCCATTTAGAGCCAGACAGTTAGAGCAGAAAGCTGGACATCTATCCAAGTGCGATTGGACAGAGCCCGAATTTGTCCAATCCTTCTCCTCGTGATCTCTCACTTTCTATAAAGGACCCGCTTAAGTCTTCGCCTAAAAGTAAGACCTTGTAAGGGTTACATGGAGACCTCATTATAAGCACTATGAGGAATCAGCCAAAAATAGAAGTTGTTGCTTACAGTTTAATTTGTTCTATTGAATACCGTGAAGTTTTTAATACTTGGAACCGAGATTTGTTATATCTAGAATTTAAAATAAGAGATGTGTAATCTTTCCCTATCTCTTCGGTGAAAATATTTTTTTAAGTTGGCAGGTAGAGGCCAAAACATTTTTTGTATCTTAATTTCTTCTTTTTGTAGCTTAATTTCTTTTTTGTATCTAAAGTTTTGCCCATAGGAAGATAAATAAAAAGAAGAAAAATAGTTCCCATCACTGACATTCATCAGGACTTTTTGGAAAAATTTCCTCTTGCAGCGTTGATGCTCAGCATCAGCACAGCATCAGATTCTGGAAAAATATCGGAGATTATGTTATGTCAGCTCAGTTTTCATTTCACACTAAATCAACATGAAATATTATGCGCACGTCTATATGGATAGAAGAAGCAGAAGATCAGCCAGATCAATTTCTTAGTTCGTCAATACTCCAATCAATATGGAAACGGGAATCAGTCTAGTTAGCTAGGGTATCTTCGATCCTAATCCAGTTTTTTAAGAACCCTTAACAAATCTTTAGCTGTAGTGGTGTAGCCAGTATCTAGATTTTTTCGAAAAATCTAGATTTTTCAGTCAGAATTTCAGCATTGGTGCAGTTCTTTTGAAGAAATTTGTATTTGTGAGATTCAAACTAGGGATTAGTTGTTTTTTTTTCATACAGTAGTGATAGTAAAAGACAGAATCTCACAGAACAATGGAAATCTTTTATCGCTTTAATATCATGAATCCCCGGTGATTGTTGTGAATTTTAATAAATGGAATCGATCTCCAAAGTATCAGATATGAGAGCTGTACTTTTTCTCTATTTTATGGGCGAGAGTTTTCCGTTGAATTGTTATTGGACGATAAATTAAAGCGATAAAATTACCTTGACTATATTTTAAAAATAAAAATTAACATTCATTGTCTGCCTCACAATCAGAGATGAGATTTTGGACCTATTTCTCATTAAAATAGGTCTTTCTTAGGTCTAAATGTTAGGTCCAAAGAAAGACCTATTTTAAAGAGAAATAGGTCCAAAATCTCATCTCTGCTCTCAATAAGGGGATATCTGATCAATAGGGTGATAAAAAAGCCTTTTTCGGTCACTTCACACTATATTGACCATAAATCTGATGTACTAATCAAAATCTGATGAAAATGGGATAAAACGAGTACTTTTTGGCGCGAATTCAAAAATCTGATTGTGCCATTATAAACTACAGAAAAAGTTGACATATAATTAGTAACATCATATTTATGGCCAAGTTAGTATAAAGTGACCCAAAAAAGGCTTTTCATCACCCTGTTCATCAGATGTCCCCTTATTGTGAGGCAGGCTTATCCCGTTTATTTGAAAAAAATGAATTCGTATTGATTTCATTGTAGTCCTCCTGTTAGGTACGACGAATATCAGAGAAAAATGAGAGAGTGCATGATGCGTCGCGCTGAAGAGAATAGAGATGAAAATATTATTTGGGAGTAGGGTTCATCGAATACCATACAACAGGTAACTTCACATGGACACTGATAATTTGGATACTCAGTATTCAAGCCCAAAAAATAAAAGTTTAGTTAACCTATCGATTCTGTCAAGTGCAGTTATATACGTAGCATATATACGGATATTTTCCAGTATGTGTATAGGCTTCCCGATCGGCCTCATCCTTAAATTTGATTAACCGCACAGATTCAAAATAGGAAGATATGCTTTTATCTTTCCTTCCGACTAACGAGGGAATCACTTCCAATGTGTTAGGCTTATAACAAACACCCGTTTATAAAATGATCTGCTATTTATTTTTCTATTATTATATTGGTATTGTATAAATTGGTCTCGCTCTCTACAACGAGTCCAAAAAAGCCCTAATTTTTCAACATTACACTCAAATTAGCACATGTTTCTTATCTCATAAGCTAACAGACGGAGTGTAAACACGCCGTCTGTTTACTCTACAACAACGGAAATTGTGTTCTTTGATGCTCCGATTTTCCCATATGGAATAGATTTTCCCATACGGAATGGTTGTCCAGGGCTTTAACATGTAACATTCAGGTGCATAATGATTTATTCCGTCAGATTGATTTGTTTCTTCTTCATATTTGCATATGATTTATCGCACTCCCTAGAAGGAGACCTAAAGACGTCGAGAGCACCAACACAGGTGCACACCACAGCTCTAACGGATGTAGCAGGTTGGTTATTTAGTGGAATAATATCATGTTACCAAAATTTGAACAAGAAAAAAGCCATCACGTTAATTTTGATGAAAATGGCGGAAAACATTTTCAGTCCAAACAGGTAAAGAGATACAACGACCACAAACGCAGGCGCATTAGTTGTTCGCGATGGTAGGAAACAATGCTCTTATATTGCTCACCTAAGGGGTTAGGAAAATGCTGGCACTTTAGCTTAAGCTAAAATTGAAATTGTTGTATATTTCCAAAATTTTTGATTTTCCCAAAAGCCTGTGACTTTCCTACCAAAATATTGCTGGAAATTCGATTTTGACATTTTCTTGCAAAGTAGGCTAAAAATGTACAGTGATCTTAGAAGATTTAAAAACAGTCTAATAAGACAAAATTGCTAAAACAAGATAAAATAAATAAGTTTTCATAAGTTTAGCAGAAAAATATGAGTCAGTTGGCGGACACAACGAAATTATTAAGCTGCCCAATGGTTTACCCGGCATTCCGGACGGCAGTTTGGGAAAAGCGGTGAACGAACTTGAATCCAAAGCTATAAAAGCCATTCAAAAAGATCGCGAATTGGACGGCATCACTCCAGCCTTTTACAGAGAAGTGGAATTGGAGCGCGAAAGCGAAAGTGAACCGGGAAAGAAAATAAAAAAATGTAACATTTTTCATTCCATACAAAAATGGTCATAAACAATGCATTTGAGCATTAATATTAAACGGCTTTAGCATATATGGCAATGCAGGACCTGCTCACATTTTTCCAGAAAGAAAAAACACACATACTTGATATCAAAATTTCTTGGCGGTAGTTACAGTTTATTAATTATCTTTTTTATTTCCTTTTATATTTTTTAATTTAGGACATTTTTGGAAGACATAGGAACAGGAGATTTTAAAAGTCGCCAGGATACATTTACGAAATTGGCCCTAGACAGCAAAGATGATTTGAAGAAAATCTTCCAGGCAGCTGACATGCTCGACAAACTACACTCCGAACAATTCAGTAAAAAAGATCGGCTGAACCTAAGGGACCATCTCACTTCGTCCAGAACTCTTGGCTTTCGAGTTTGCGCAACTAAGGTAAGGATAACAAGCATACATATACCTTATATTTACACCCATTCTCGCTTACCAAAGAGGGAAGTGAGAGAATGTTACTTTCTTTTTCCTTCCCTTCTTTATACTCCGCTCTTTGTTCGGCTTCTGAAAAGAAAGTAGTGAAAAATGGGCGTCGGGCAATTCAACGGTTTATACAGTCAAACCCCGTTATGCCCCCCGCGGATAAGCCCCCCGGATAAGCCCCCCCCGGGCCCGAAACGGGCCCCAGCCCCAGATTTCGCCCTCTAAAGGCCCCCCTCTGGGGAGGGTCGGGAGAAAAAAAGCATAGGGGGTACCACATGAAATTTTTTCCGGCGCCGCCATAGGCGGCGCCGGACAGGATTTTGAGCATTTTTCCCAAATTATCAAAATTTCCCTTCAATTTTGCTCCAAATTAAGGTAAAATAGTGTAATTTTAGTGAAAAAGTGTTTAAAAAACACAAAAACAGCGTTTTGGGGCGATTTGGCCCATTTTTGCCTTTGGAAAAATTTCCCCGATTAAGGCCCCCTCCCCGGTTAAGGCCCGGTCCCGGAGGGGACATAATGGGGTTTGACTGTATAAAAGTGCATTGAACTAAAATGTCGAGTTTACCAGAATTTTATTTGATCTTTTCAGAATCCAGGCGAGGAAGCGCTGACTAAGAAAGACCATGCACGGCTTAAAGATGAGGAGGAAGTATATAGGAAGCTGGATGCGTTTTTACATCACTGCATTGGCGAACACAGCGTTAAGGACAAGTTGATAGAAAGGTTGGAGTACATGCTACAAAAGATTGAAAAATCTACATTCTTTAAAACGCATGAGGTAATTTTCAACTTGGAATACTTAGAAACAGAATCAATAAACGGTGGCAAAATCTAACAGAGAGGGAAGCCATAGCTTTGAACCTAAAATCTGATTTACTTTGGTTAATCACCAATTAGTCTATGAAAAACTGTACTAACTACAGCGTTAATATTTTGTGAGAAATCGCGAAAACTATATGACTAAAAATGCTAAACATTACAGAATTTCTTACGGTATAAAATATTGTATTACTAGCGAAGTGGGGCCGCTTCGCGGCCCTCACTTCGCTAGGAAGCGGTTAGCGTGCATCAGCGGCGCTTCGCGCACCGCCACCAGTATGCCCTCGTCTGTATCAGTATGCCCAGCGCCATCAGCGGTCAGATTGGGTTGTTCCTAAGCGTAATTTATTGTAAGTATATTTTCGTATAATTTTTTGAGGTATTGGTGGTAACACCTGTCACGACGTGAACGTTCCTCAATTAGACAGGCGTTTTGGGTTTTTTTGGCTCACCCGGGGGATTTCAACCGCTAACCTTTTTATTTATTTATTTATTTTCTCTTATTCTTTAATTTTCGAGGAAAAGTTCAATATATAATAACGGTAAGCGTGACAGGAAAAAACATTACATACAGGAACAGGGACCCCTAAGAATGCCTTCCAGAAAAAGCGTGACAGGAAAAAACATTACATACAGGAACAGGGACCCCTAAGAATGCCTTCCAAAAATTTTTGTGTAAAAATTTTTGTCTATATTTTGTCTATATTTCGTCTAAATTTGGCTGAAAACATACTCAGCTCGTCTATACGAACATTTTAAGCTATCACTTGCCCATAATACACCGGCGTAAGGGGTCTAACCGTCATGCTCGGACGGAAGCAGAGACCGGGCTAGCTTACTGGGGGATTTTTATGCGAAAAATACGATTTCCGCGCGGTTTTGAATTGAAACCTGTGCGAAAACGCAGGTAAGAAAATCAACTACTATTTCTATGCCGCCTTTACATAACTGGGATCTGGCGCCCCTTCTGTCTCCTCTTTTACATTAACTTTCTCTGTTGTCTGCTACCCGCTATCAGCACCAGTGCCGTTCAAATCTGAATCAGCATACACTTGAATAAGCACATTTTTCAAAATTTTCGGTGCGCTGACCTGTCAGTACACAGTCATATAAAAGCCGCGGTTTTTCTCATAAATGTATTTGCAGGTGATTGCAAGCAGCATTCTAATCGTATTCGATGGGGCTCACCTCGGCGCATGGCTAATCGACTTTGGAAAAACTGCAAAATTGAAGCAAGGAGTTAAAATTGATCATGTAAAAATATGGGTGCCCGGAAATTACGAAGATGGCTTTATTGCTGGATTGAAAAATTTGATAAAGGTATTTTATACATTGAAAATGTAGTTGGAGGATTTGTCATAGGAATGTGCTAATCTATAATCCTATTTATTAATTTAGATAGTACTTATCCAAAGTAAATTTCAGCTTTTAAAATATGGATATGTGCTCAATGAACCGCCGAAACACGAAAATCAAAAAGGGACTGAGAATGCTGTGAAAAACCTGAAGTTTGATTTCTGTACTATAATTAAGAAGCTGCATTTATTTAGAAAACAATCCAATTAAATACTTAGGATCCATCCGGAAACTGCGTAACCCAAAAATTGAGATTTTATAACTCCCGCGTAAAGAATTTCAGAGCTTTCTGTATGGATCCTTTCCCTTGTATTCCCTCAAACAGCAAATGAAACTTTTAATGCTTCCACACTTTATTAGAATGTTGTTGAAATTCATTCCTATCCCACTTTGAAACCAACGGCAGACATCCATAATCCTTTGATGTATTTCCAGCCACTTTATCTGTAAATTAAGCATCAATTTATCAAGCCGTGCAATATCACAAGGATTCTACTAGGGATTATGTGGATATAAATGTTTTAAATTAACACAATACTTTCATTTGTGACATCCATTGCACTTTTTATTCGCAGATCCGTTTTAGTTTTCCAAGAGAGGTGTATTTATGTTATCTGTCTTCAGCATTTGCGCAAATAAATCAAATTTTAACAATTCACATAAAACCTTAGCTCTTTAGTGACATATTATCGTAATGGAAGACTCCTTGGTGCCTAGACACCGGAATTGGTAACAGACGTTATGTTTATAATATGGGTCAGACGTTAGTTACGACAAACCGTTACGACCTATAGAGGCATGTTAGAGCTACAACTCGTATCAACTGCCAAATTTTCCTTCTATTCAACGATTTCGTTTATATATGTTGCAGTTACAACTGATTCTTCAAGTTGGACCGGCTAGCGGGCATAAGCCACGCATAAAAAATTAGGTGCAAGATCGACGGATGGCCAAATTATTGCGTTGGGAGCCACTATTTTTGACTACTTTTAACTGAAAACATTCACAAGCATAAGTTTATTATTGTATGTCGCAAAATATTTCACAAAATGGCCTGCTAAAATCATCTCTTTTACTGTTTTCCTATGAATCATTTGGTTTCCGTTTGTGTTAAACCTCTCGTAGTAATCTTTCGGCCAATTTATACCAACCAAATTGGCTCTCGTTTGCACATAATCTGCTGTTCGTCACAACGTTTATTACAATGAACAAATTGATGGGAATGAAATATTTTCTGTTAATTTTGCCAATTATAATTTCCGTTGTTGATTGTACTTTCTCAAGTTCTGAGTGCAAGTGTCACTATAAGGTAACTACCAGTGGTATAGCCGGAGTTTATTGCTAATTCTTCAAATTTAGGGCAGCTTTGTCAATGGCGAACCTGATGTTGGTACCTGTGCGTAAGTTACTTCCTCGCTATATATGTGCTTATGACACAGGCACAAAATATCTGCAAAAAATTATAAAAACATAAAGGTAATATTCAGTACTTAGTGTTATTCTAAGCTTCGAGCCGAAAGTAACAGAACAAATTATTAATTGTATGATTCCAGGAACTGGACCAATTATGCGACTTGCGAGCAATTATGTGGTCGAAAATCCGGCAAGCAATTAATGGACGACCATCCCTTGGAAACGCAGTTCTGCGGCAAACCAAAACTTTTGCTCCCTCAGTCAAGAGTAAAATCAAAGGATCATCATAAAATCAAGAGTCTCGAGTTCTCAGGTTGGTTAAGCTTTGTACGAAAATGTTTATTGACCTTATCTGTGGGAAAGCGTACTTTATCCTGACAACGTTTATACCAAAATTTTATTTATATATTTATATAGACCAAATTTTAGACTCACCCGCCAATGCCTCCTGGATTGTTCCTTCGCAAAATCCCGATTCTAGCGGAACTGATGCATTGCCGCTGAATGAATTGAATGAAACGCAAAATTCGACCGGAGCTGATTACATACGAATCTATCAATTTAATATCCAGGTTATTAACATCGATCATACGATTTCTCACATTCCCGCGCTCGACCAATCCAACGCATCAACACCTGCCACACGTGAAATTAAAAATGGAACACAGGCTTGCCATTGCCCTCTTACGGTGATTTTTACAAATTTAGGTTTTCCAAATTAGAATTGCCTGGATAAAAACGGAACCATTTCTGAAAGATTCTTTCAACTAAATTCCATTTTATTATATTCTGAGTCTATTTTTTTCTATTCTGCTCTGTTCTTTTGAGAGTAACTTAATTTTGATAAGCAATTTACTTTTAATATTAGGGTGTTTTTATCGCATTACTATTTTCAACTAATCATTCGAGTATTCAGCTGAACGATCGACTCGACCTACTCTGCCCGCTAAAAGTTTGCAAGTAAGTCAATTTTTCCCACAGCTATTAATAAATAACGCTCTAATTTCACTGTTGGTAAGATAAATCACGGCGCTTTAGACAAGCTTAAATATTCACTTGATGATTTTTCAATCGCAACATTTTTAGGCTATTTTGGAACGATATAAAATAATGACAACGTTTGATCAATGTGAAGAATAACTTGAAAAATCGGAAAATAACCGATTTACAAAATGGAATGTTTTTACTAATTTTTAAATTACAGGAGCTTTTTCAAAACTGTAAAGTGCCGGAAGTCGTGCGGCATTTGGGATGGCCTAGACGCCTTTGTGCAGAAGTGCGCCGAGTTCGGTGTCTATCCAAATTCTTCGACGCGCATTGAAGTCATTGGACTCGCCAAAGCCTTCGTTGTTATGTACCAAATTTTCGTCCACATCATTTACGTCAATTAGTTAAAGCAAAACGTTAACGATTTCATGTGATTGTTTGTTCCAATTTAGCATCCAAAATTTTAACAAGTTCCGTTTGTTTTAAATTTTGCCCTTTACTTGTGGCAAACTTTATTGCTGTGATTTATGCTTGTAATTTTTATCAATAAATATTCACTCGACCAAGAAAATTAGAAATGTCGTATAAATTTAGCTGGAACATTGTTCGGTTGCATTTTTTACACGAAAAACGTTGGCACGGACAACCTACAACTAACAAAACATGTCGTTAAAAGTGAGCCCACTTTTGTCATTACATCAAACAAAGATTCGACCAGAAATCGTAACTCAATTAGAAGATGACAACCCACAACCTCATATTTTATATGCTCAAAGTATTTTCTTCCAACCTAAATCACTTTTTATTTCCGACCTGCAAACTCAGAAGATTTCGTATAGTGAACTCCTTATTCGAATGCCTTTTAATGGCGATATTCTCAGATTTGCGCACAGCTTACTTTGACCAAGTCGAAAGGTATTTTGACGCATTCGAATTCATTGTGACAATAGCAAGTGAAATGAATTAGCAACTAACCAAAGCGGCTGGCTCACTTCTGCTCTCTACCCATTCATTTTTATGTAGGCAGACACTGTCTTTAGTGATTCAGCCTGCGCACAAATGTTTGAATATCGCCGATCCATATTTTTTAAGTTTCTCTATCGCATTGCATTCAGGGGTGCAACCAGGATTTTTTTTGGGGGGGGGTACGTTTTAGTGGAAATGGCCATTTAGGGGGTACCGGATTTTTGGGACCCCCGCTTTTTGGGTTTTTTTTTTGGGGGGGGGGGGTACCGGACCAATTTTTTCCCAAATTTGCACTGATTTACACTTGTTTTTTCAAATTTTCCCATTTGGGGGGTACGTACCCCCGGTACCCCCTGGTTGCGATGCCCAAAGTCACGAATACGAGAGCTAAACTCTTCGGTGAAATCATTTTCTTTGTTCGATTGAAAGCGAAAGAATGTCTTTCATGAACATGACTGGATTTTATACTTTTTTCAATCGAGAATGCCTTCTAGAAGCCGCTGACGCGGCTTCTAGAACAAACATAGCTCATTCGTCTTCTCTTGATGAGAGGATTCAAATGAGCTATCACTTGCCCATAACAGAGCCATCCGAAGAAAGTTGCAAAATGGGCCCCGGGGGTAAAGGGTGCCGTGTAACCCCTTTTGATGTGGGCTAGGGGGTCTGAAAAAAATTCGCAAACTAACCCTACCTTAAAACGGGGGTCCACCAAGTTACTTTAGCTATAAGTGAATTCATGACTGTCGGTCTGTGTAATAGGATCTGTCGGACAAACTCCGCTCTATCTTAGGACCTATTTCTCGAAGTGATTAAGCAATTATAGATAAATAAATATAAATAAGCAAAT
Source organism: Ditylenchus destructor (assembly GCA_022814885.1). NCBI lineage: Eukaryota > Metazoa > Nematoda > Chromadorea > Rhabditida > Anguinidae > Ditylenchus > Ditylenchus destructor. The sequence continues at coordinate 61,354 of JAKKPZ010000075.1, forward strand.
AAATAAGATGTAGCTAACAAAATATCAAATAACCAAAGCTACCATAAATGCTTGAAGTCTGATTCCCTTCAATGAAGGGTTAAAAGCGGTTTTTGAAAAAGTATACCAAACATAGCCAATGGTTTCTAATAAAGGGTGAAATAAATGAAATATTTGCACGTAAAATAAACATTGCAACTCACAATAATTAATATTGAGAATCTCCCATGAAGACAACGGATATTGTTTATAAATACTAAAATTTATTAACAATATACAGTGAAGTTAGCTGAATTGTTGAACTCTCACATATTCATATTCGGATAGACGGCAGGTTATTGTGCGGTATTGAGTTTAAGACCTTTACTGTGGAGTTGGTGACAGAATTGGTGACAATTGCATATGCGCATCTGGGCGAATTTGGAAAGTTTTTTCAAGCCGTTTTTGAAAACCAAAATTTTTTCTCTCCAGGTCTACCTTCAATTTACGGACAAAAAGAAATTTTAAGAATTTTATGACAATCACCAAATTTTTATGTTTACAGATTTGGGTACCAAATTGAGAAAAGAAGGGGTGCCTTTTAATGACGATATTCTCAGATTTGCGCACAGCTTACTTTGACCAAGTCGAAAGGTATTTTGACGCATTCGAATTCATTTTGACATTAGCAAAAGTGAAATGAATGAATCGTTGAATTGAAACACTGGGAATGGGTAAAAACGTAAGCAATCATTACTAACGTTATTATTGTGTCCATTCTCAATCCATATTACAAAAATTCCAATTTAAATTAGGAAATTTAATACAGTCGAACCTCCCAATAACGCCGATATTCGGAGGGTCAAACCCATACAATTTCTTTGGCGACCAACCGAGACCGAAAAAAAATCGGCGCTATTGGGAGGGCGGCGTTATTCGGAGGGGCGTTATTGGGAGGTTCGACTGTATTCGATTTCAACAACAACTTTGCCAACTTTTCTTAAGTTCTATCTTACCTAGACATACTGTTACATCAATTTCGAATGTTCATCGGTTCATGATGGCTGATAATTTGTTTTCGCTTTAATTTTTTCATTATTAACCTTTCTGTAAAATTTGAAAATGATCTTATACGATAATTATTTCTCAAATCCATTTTCCTATTCAATACTTGCTTAATCTCTGAATATTGCCAAATGGTAACAATAGTTAACTGCTAACGAACCTCCGGCCGGAGGCGCCTCCGGCTGTTTTGAGCCTTTGGAAAAATTTTTTTAAAGGCCGATACGGTTTTTTTGAGCGCACTTTTCTTACCTAACTCTAGGGATTATACAGGGGTCCCAGTTGAACATTTTTACCAAAACGACGATTTTCGGCCGTTTTTAGATCAATTTCGATTTTTTGTCGCCTCCGGCATTTTAGCCGGTCGCACGTCCGGGCTAAAATTGGATGACTTCAAATAAAATTTTTAACATGAAAATTGTTTATTCTCCGAGATTTTTTCACACAAGTTATAACTAGAGTCTTGTAGCTTTACTATAAGCACAAAATTATTTACTTGAGCATGTAAAATGAAAAAAAACTTTATGCGGAGGTGTATTCGGAAAAGTCGAAAAAAAGTGGCAACACCTGTCTACCACACACTTTCTACAGATTTGTCTTTCGTTGGATTGCTATGAGCGTTTTTAGACACCACATTTGCCCAAATTTATAGCAGATTTTAGAAAATTTGCAAGCTTTGCGAACATTTTAGATGAGGTGTTTGTAAACCTTGTGTGAGATTTTAAATATTTAGTGAAGTGATAAATAAAAGCTATTACCAAATAAATGAATACAAAATGAAACTAATACATATGTAAATGAAGGTTTCTCAAAATATAATATCAAAAATCTTTTTTCATAAAATGGTTATCAAATTAATGTACATGTGAAATGGCGGCATTTCCTACTTGACGGTTAAGAACTGTTAAAATACGCCGACAATACTCCCCTATTATATTATACATCATTCCCTTTGATTTTTTCCTTTGAGACCCCCGATAATTTTATTATTTATGACCGAATTGCAAATTTGTCAAAATTGAGCTATAAATATAGCGCTGATTCGCTCTTTTATCATTTTCACTAGTAAAATTCACTCACGTTAAGCTTTAAAAATGCGATTTCTGTCCATCCTTGTCTTTGTATTAATTATCGGTAAGTTTTTCCGTTATAAAAGTATCAAAGTTATGATAACCATATTTAGCATTGACGATTTTGCCTCCAGCTAAACCCCGAAAGACCAGACGCCCGAGATTAGATGTGACGAGCGAACGGGCCACTGCAGAGGACGGTGGTGACGAAAGCGAAGAACGAAAGTTGTTGCGAAAGAGTTGCAAATACCACCATCAATGCCCACGGGGACAACAATGCTTGAGTGGATTCTGCACCCAACGCGGATAAGAATTTGGTAGGAAATGAATATCAGTTAACACATATTATCAAAAAATAATTAAACAAGGTGTGTTCTATTTGGCAAACTGCCAAGAATATAAGATAATAAATATAAGATAATAACTGCCAAGATAAATATTTAACTTGGGCAAAAGTAATACGTATCCTGGAACCCGTGTACCTTAAAATCTCTCTTTGGTTTTTAGAAAGCCGTTGCTGTTCCTAGAGGTTGCTTAGTAAATGCCAATTTTTAAAAAGAAAGTTAAAACGTTTTGCATAGCTTCAGGAAGATCGCAAAAGCACATCGGAAACATGCGACGCTAATTATCATATTAGGAAAACGTTCAAATTTGTAATTTAGATCTTATGTCGCGAATGGACCTTTTAGATCGGATTCGGGACTGTTAAGCCAAAAAAAGACTTTTGGTCTAATTTGCTTATAAAATTTATTGAATGCGAGATACTGTTCAGAATGTGGGACAAAGTTCGTTTAAGCCCGATTTTATTATAACGCCTCAAAGGTGCGAAGATATCCAGAAAGATAGGGCCGAGAAAGGCCACAAGACAAAGAGATATAAGTGATCAAATGTGGGCCTTTGATAGAGCCCAATGAAAATTAAGTCAGATAAAAGGACCCTTAGTTACAAACTAAAGGGTCAAATAAATATAAGTGAGAGAAAAGGGGGTCTCGTCAGTATTAGGAACTGAATCCAACCAAAAGCGAAGTGATCGTTTTAAACCCAAAGAATCAGAGGCTCAGCGGCACTTTTACTAAAAGTGGGAGCAAAATTAGGAGGAGAAAAGTGCAGTCAGCATTAGGAGCTGAACTCACTGCACTGACAACTTATTATGATAGCTTTTAACAAAGACTATATCTTGTTAGTTTCTTAAATACCCAATTTTGGCCAGACTAAGCAAAACATGTTTTGACTGCGCCACAAAGGAGGGCGGTTATTTTCGGCATTCATTTTCAGCATTCATTATATCGAAGGACATTTCCATATATTTTACTTCCTATAGACAAGACCCATTATGTTGAAGGTTAGTGTGGGAAGGTTTAATCAGTGATTTCTTAGTAACTCTATCGAATGTTGAATGTAGTTCAAAATGCTTCCTGTAGCTCAGATTTGCCGCATTTCGCCACATTAAAAGAAAGTGAGCAGAAAATCATGAAGGCAAATAACAAGCCATAAAAGCGCCGCAGACCGAAATTTTAGGAAAAATGCCGACTCCTAATGAAAAATGGAAGGAAAAAGAGCGCCGCAGGCAAAAATTTTTAGAAAAGTAGGGGTGTTTGAAAAAATAAACATTGAAAATTTTATATATTCTTCCAAAAACATCAAAAATTTCGCTCGGCCGCGCCCAATGGGCACGGCCGAAAAAGTCCGAGTCCGTCGGACTCGGACCCCCTTTTGCCGCGTCCGAGTCCGGACCATGGTGGGGAAATTCGATAAATGCAAAGGAAGGCTTCATCGAAGCTTTATCGAAGTTTTCTAGTAAGCGCGAATCGCCGGCCACTATTTCCTGCTGTTTCCCAGCTGCGCGCAATCGTTGTTGTCTTTCCAACGAGGGAAACGAATGCGTGCAGCTGGGAAACAGCAGGAAATAGTGGCCGGCGATTCGCGCTTACTAGAAAACTTCGATAAAGCTTCGATGAAGCCTTCCTTTGCATTTATCGAATTTCCCCACCATGGTCCGGACTCGGACTCGTCATATTTCCATTATGACCGAGTCCGAGTCCGTTTCGGACTCGGAAAGACTCGGACTCGCCGACCCCTAATTTTTGCCGCCATAGTGCCCTTACATCGGGCCTACGCTCGTATTGGTACCCTTGTTGCATATTTCTTGGACTTCCTTTAAACCTTGATGGCAATACCACCCATTTCCTGTCCTGATATACCCTGCTACTAAGCACCCCTAAGAATGACTTCCAGAAAAATTTTAGACTTAGTCCGTAAGAAAAACAACGCTGGTCAAAACTCACGAAAAACGTGGTTTGGAGTCCGGAGAATAAAATGTGACACAATCCTAACACTATAATAGATATATTTATACATAATTGTGGATACAGTAGTTATAATGATTGATTAATTAGAGATTACCGGTAAGAAACCGCAGTAGAGCATTCGGAAGAAAAAAAGAGAAGATGGCGTAATATTCATCGTTTGTGGTAATGATCCAACTTCGATGACGGTGTCGAGCGAATGGCCACTGAACATACAATAATCGATCAGGTCAAACCACTCTACAAAAGTACAATATTTTCGAAAGCCTAATCGCGCAGTTTCGACATTTGTTTTGAACAAGGTAGTTTATTTTACATTATACTTTAAAAAATTCACCTTTTTCAATGTACTGTGTAGACAGAACTAAATATTAGATAGTTTGCTGATATTATTTTCATCCTCGGTATATACTGCGCTAGTTACACAAGGTAATATAATATATCTTTATCTATCTTTCGAAGAATACTTGTGTCAAATCAACACAGAAACTTCTTTTCAAGATTGCGTTTGAACTAAATATTAGATAGTTTGTTGATATAATTTTCATATATTATGATTAAACACAATCTTGAAAAGAAGTTTCAGTGTTGGTTTGTCACAAGTATTTTTCGAAAGATAGATAAAGATATATTATATTACCTTGTGTAACTATCGCACTATATACCGAGGAAGCGGGAAATACCCATAAAATCCCCTGTATCTGCAGTAGGTGGGTACTCGCGTGTTTGGGGTCCGGGAGTGTCGAGCAGTGGGAGATTCTGCTCGTTGTGAAATTACACAGTGCGCCTTGGAGGGCTTTTAGAACAAAAACATTGAGTAAATAAATTTTTAACGTTACCGAAGCAATTGAAACACAAAATATTATTTATTACTCTTATATTGTTTTTATTGTTATATAATACACGTAGATATTATCGACTTGCTTTCTTTCACATTATTTTCAGACCCATACAATTGAAAACCCTATGAACAATGAAAACAAAAATGTGAATAGAAATATATTGTTCATCAGGAGTAAGTTGGGTTTTACTGACCAGCCACTATTATGTTTTACTAGGGGGAGCACCGCGCCTTCGGCGCGGCAGCGAAGGGTGAATCGGTACACGCTCGTATGATCTCCCCGGCCCAAAATTCAACCTCGCCTCTATGATCCCCCGCCCGTATGATCCCCCCGCCTCAATGATCCCCCGCCCCAAAATACAACCTCGCCCGTATGATCCCCTCGCCCCAAAATTCAACATCGCCCATATGATTCCCCAGCCTCAAAATTCAACACAATTTTTAATATAAACGTGTTTACATAAACATGTTTACCTGTTTATGTTTATATAAACATATTTACATAAACATGTTTAAATGAACATGTTTGCATAAACATGTTTACATAAACTTGTTTACTTAAACATGTTTATACAAACCTGTTTACATAAACTCAGTTGTCCTCCCCAGAGGTGGTCAGTTGTCCTCCCCAGGGGTGGTCGGTTGTCCGCCCCAGGGTTGGCCAGTTGTCCTCCCCAGGGTTGGTCAGTTGTCCGCCCCAGGGTTGGCCAGTTGTCCTCCCCAGGGTTGGCCAGTTGTCCTCCCCAGGGTTGGTCAGTTGTCCGCCCCAGGGTTGGCCAGTTGCCCTCCCCAGGGTTGGTCAGTTGTCCGCCCCAGGGCTGGTCAGTTGTCCTCCCCAGGGTTGGTCAGTTGTCCGCCCCAGGGTTGGCCAGTTGTCCTCCCTAGGGTTGGTCAGTTGTCCGCCCCAGGGCTGGTCAGTTGTCCGCCCCAGGGTTGGCCAGTTGTCCTCCCTAGGGTTGGTCAGTTGTCCGCCCCAGGGCTGGTCAGTTGTCCGCCCCAGGGTTGGTCAGTTGTCCGCCCCAGGGTTGGCCAGTTGTCCTCCTATGCCCCGGCTAAGCCTAAAACTAAACCGCCAATTTTATGAAACCATGTAGGGGGTATCATGGTTCTGAACATTGCCCCAATTTTTTAAAAATTTTGGCCCCTGTATTGGATGTTTTCGTTCAAAAATTAACGGTTTGCTACTTTTTTGCAGTTTTTTGTTCTTTATTTGTTTTTCGCCATTTTAAGCTTTTAAACCTAAGAGCTAAGCTTAAGATTAAGTCCCTTAGGCCCCATATTGTTTTGGGGTCCCCAAACCTAAATCCTTGTTTGGCGACTTATGAGGGTTGTTAGGGAGCCTAAGCCTAAGATTAAGTCCCCCTTAAGCCTATGCTTCGTTATGCCCTTATAAGGGTTTTTTTAACCTAAAGCAAATTCCTATGGTTACCATGGAACCATTAGGAGATGAAATTTGAAGATGAATCAGCAGAAAGTGCAATTTTTACATGAAAAAGTCATGTAACTTGTTCGCACATTATATCTTGAACGAAAAGGAACGAAAACATCGAACACAAAGCCTAAAACGCACTTTTAGGGCAAAAATGCATTTTAGGGTAAAAAAAACGCTTTAAAAAAAGACACTTTTGGGGGGCATCCATTGGGGGGACATCCACTTGGGGGGACATCCACTTGGGGACATCCACTTGGGGGACCCTCGATTCCCCCCCCAACTGTCTCCCCCAACTGGATGTCCCCCAACTATACCCCCCCCCCAACTGTCATTCCCCCCCAAATGGGCGGTACCGTCTAGAGTAAAGATATAGTTATTCGGATCAGCGTGGTAGAAATCCGGGGTTTTCCATAATTCAGGCCGGATCAATGTGTTATACGGAGACAGAATCTATTCAACTTCCATATAAAATTTCCATGCATTTGTGTATAGGAAGAAAATGAGATTTTGAACATAATCATGAATAGTTTTTTCAGAATTTTCCGAATGACGTCGAACCTCATCCGTATGTGCTTTACGTGACCGATGTCGAGAAAAGTTTCTTGTTCGAATTTGCGAATTTCTCTGCTAAGAATTCGACAACCGGTGAAGAAATGGTTTCGCGACTGACATGCATAATATAATCAAGCCACAATACGAAATTCAACATGTTGCTATATTATGTCTAAATAAATTTTTATTGAAAATGATGCCACAATAAAGTATTTCCGTTTGATCAAAATGGGAAAGAAGACATAATACATTTGTTAGTCACAAACATGTAGTTTGCCCTAAAAAAGAATTGTGGGAAGGGATTGCATATATCCACCAAGATTAAAACCTTTTACTACTATGAGAAAAACTAAGAGGTTCTTCCCACGATAAATGAAAGTCTCATTCTCCTACTAAATTCCCACGTCTGAATCCTAAAGTCTAATACCCGAAAGGTTTAGGAAAGTATTATTTACCTTATGTCATTTTATTTTTTAACTGCTCAGCTGAGACAAATACTATTTTTGTGTTCTTTTTATGCGGTCGACAAACGATTTCCCAGTAGCACATTACGGTACCGGTGTGGGAACGAACTCATGCAACCTCGAATTTTTCTTCTACTTTACGAACAGGAACTGTAGTATGACTGCGTTTTGTAATTTTGCACAGGTTGCAGATGAATGGGAAATTGGGGAGCAGTAATCCTTCCAGAATGGTTCGTCTAATTCCTCGATTGAGACAAAGGTATATCATTGCTGGTGTACCTATAACAATTCAGAAGTAAAACTCTAAACATGACATGCTCTAACCAAATTATTGTTTCATTCCTTCTCTGTAATCCTTTTGTCATTCTTCTTTTTATATAATATATCCTTAATCCGTTAAGAGCAAGGTTTAGTTTTTGGGAAGAACGCTTGTTTGATAAAAAAAAAATAATTTCATACCTTGATAAATGAGGACCAAAGCAAAGTGGATATGGCTTAATTCAGCGAATATATGCACATATATAAACCCGAGAGCGCACAATACTGAGAATGCAGAAGTTATTAAGACTTGCAGGAATATCTGAATCAAGTTTTCTATGTTTTTTGGATTACAGAGTTTGAAACCGACTTACATTCAGGTTGCGGCTGAGACGTTTTGTGTTTCGAAATGCGCTGATGCCGGTTTGAGATATCATCCAGCCGAAACACAACAGAAATACGGCGTATATTGCGACAATAGAGATTAATATAAACCAATTGGCTTGGGCTTGGTATCCGGTATAGTACTAAATAAATATTACGTACACCAAAATTATTATTTCATTTTTCGGTCAATTATATTTAACATACATATCTGTAATCTTAAAAGTGCTTCAATAAATTCAATATAATACCTATTAAAAGCATCGATGACGAAATACCTATTATAAAGATTACATAATAAAGATAATTTTGACCGACTTTTTAGCCTTTATTCTATTATTTTACAAATAAATAAAAAAACGAAAATATAAAACGATCTAAAATTCCAGCCTTTATACCGAAATACAAAAATTTACTCACATAGTCATTCTCCGTAAATAATACGCGTGTGGATTTGGTCGCACATTTGCATCAATCGCGTTGAAATAATAAAGCGGAGACGTGCACAAAATGAATAATGTGCCAGCAACAGGAAGGATTAGCCAGGCAAGAGTGCGTTTCACGCCTTGGAAGCGGTTTGATTTCCGGGAATCATTGTCCTTTTTCGAAGAATGGAATATTCTCGGAGATTTAAAAAATGGCTCCAAAAGAGACCAACAACGGTTGGCTGCCAGAAGAACTATCGTATAATTTCCGGCGAGCCACAGTGCTGAAATTAGATCACTGGGATAAAAACAGACTGGAAGATTTTGTACGATGTAAACTCATGGTTATGGTTGGATTACTTGAAGTTTTAAGTTGTAGTTTTTTACAAAGCTTTAAGCCCGTTTTAAGTTAAAACGTAGAAAAAGAAAATAAACATTTATTTGCAATTTTGTTAGTTCGATGTGCATTAAAAAGGGGCGATAAGTAATGTTACATAAAAGAAATATTTTGCCAGTAGCACCAACAAATACTAAAAAGCAATGTGCACGAAATTAATTTTTTAACGTATTTTAATGTCGCTGTCTTGAAAAATGGCAATAATCGTGAAGATTGTGATCATTTTGAGTTTTAGAAAATTTTTGAAACAATCATTTATGATTTGAATCTTTCTTACATGCAACAGAAACTAGATTGAATAAAAACACATTCCCTCCTTTTTAGACACCTTTTCAGGAAAGGTTTCCCAAACATTCTGTTTTTTCTCCAAAACCGGAAATGGTCTTTATGATTGAACTTGGAAAAATCGCACGCCTTTTTGCAGGACATGACAAGCTTTCCAGCGCCCTGTCACGCAGGATTTTCAAGACTCTGCGAAGTCTGAAGCCGGAAATTGCCAAAACTGTAGTTCGCCGTACCTTCAAACCGTTTTCTTTTCTTACTTTAATTGCTACATAGCAGTCCACATTAAACGGAACGAAAAACTGTTTTCGGGAAGAGAACTCACAATTTCCAGTTATGCTTCTAAAAAGCATATATGCAGGCTTTGAGCAAAACATATCTCCAGCTATGGTACTGTGTCCAATCAGAAAGGCATTATTCAGGATGCTGACGCAATCGATCACACCCAGGATAAACATAAGTCTGTAGCACTCAGTGTCTCTCTTGTTTATAAGACGCCAAATGGCCCAGATACAGGGCAGATATATCACCTGAAACATTTCTGTTATAAAAATAGTAAACGAGTTTCAGATATTTTGGTGGATAAATCTAGTGTAGTATATTAATACAAAGTTCCAGTTTCTAGTAAAGTATATACGGGCGATATTTTTAGACAGTTTTGGTATTATTCTAAAAAATGATTTAACTACATAGAACTTTAATATCGTAGAATTTCAAAAACATTTAGAGTTTGGTGTCGTTGAGATCGCTATTAATCGACCATAACTCAGTTCAAGCTTAAGAAGTTAGCACCGTCCAAAATAAAGCTTAGGTTTTACCCTATCAAATCGATATGCTCACACGTGAGCCCAAAGCAATGGACTAAGCCTAAAGTCTAATCTTAAACAAAACCTAGCAAAATAAAAGACAAATTCAGTCATATCGCTCGCATTCTGTTTTTGAAGCTTGAATCGCTTCGAATTTTGCACCTATTGATCATAATGCATTTATAATATAACTTGGTATTCCTTACCTCAATGAAAATCCCAATGCAGATGTATAGAAATCCGACCCAAACTTGGCTCCTTTCGTCCACAGGTATATCATTCACGTCGTACGTTGAACAATTGTAATAACGAAGAAATTCTTCATGGTTGAAAATAATAGTGTAGAGAGACATTAATATCGTAGAATGCAATCTTAAGTGTGATTATAACAATAAACACAAGTCTACAGGTTTATCCATCATTATCAGGACCCTCACCTAAAATTGTCCTTCAGTTTTAAACGGGAGGGGTTGGAAAAGTATAGTTTTATAGACTGAGGTACAATTTTGGGACATGGAATTCACTTCTTTCTTCGTTACTGAACGAAGGCACCGACTTCCTTGTTTCTGTCCGTGATAAATTTTATAGACACGCTTAAAGCAGGACACATTTCTTCTTGCTCAAATGAGGAAAGAATGAAACTCACAATTTGCAAAACGGCATTCAACGTTATGAAAATGTGCTAATTTTATAGCGTGCCTAAGCTCCAAGTTGTAGTCCAGTTAACTGGACCATAGCATCTTATAGACTTTCACTGCTTTCTACGAATGAACCACGCTTCGCAGACTACGGCACAGCGCTGACGGCGAGGTGTGTTTTCACCCTTCCATTTCCACACCAAAAATTGACACAAAACAGATTACGGCGCAAAGGCTAAAGCACTTAGTGGTCACCGTTTTTAATTGCGAAACATAAATAATTAAGAAAAGTCCCACTGAGACTTTTGGTAAACAATCAGATATTTTTGGTAAACAAAAATACCTAATATGGAAATTGGGTTAAAGTTAAACTTTTAGCCAATAATCGAACAATTGATCCGTTTTATAAAAAGTATTCCGTTGAGACAAATGTTTCCACACATTTGAGCAAATTAATTTACGTCCTGCCTATACCAAATGGAACATTTTCTATAATGAGTTTAAAGAGTAATAACGTTATATAATTTGACTATTGCCGTTTGTTGCCTCGTTATAGAAAGCTTTTATGCTTTCGAATTCAATTTGCTACAAAAGTGGCAGTCATGTAGAGTGGGTCACGCTGCTGGCAAGAATTTATTTCTGTGCGAATGTTGAGACCTCGTGGGAAATTAAGAGAAGTATTATGAAGAGAAGTGTCTGAAAATTAAATGCGTTAAAAGGCACCGGTTGTGCAAAATTTTCACTTTGTTTTAAAGTCGATAAAAAATATGTCTGTTTATGTTGAAATTAAATTATTATTGAAACAACTTCGTTCCTTGCTAACTTTTGCAGACGAGTGGTGACATGATCATACTTACGATCATCGTAAGTTGTAGGTTCTAACAAAAAGCCATATCGCACCGAATAGTAGATGAATTCATAGTACCACAAGCCAAGAATGAAATTAAGTAAAAACCGTGCAATTTACGAAAATAACAGACGTGAAACATATTTATTATACAAAAATACAAACAATATTTCAGTTTGCACAAAACTTTCCAATACAATAATACAATAAATAATATTCTTCACATGTAATAGCGATTCGAAGTTCCAGGAGTCTGATAGTGATTAAAATCCATATTGCCTCCGGGAAGATTTTGATGTCCTTGGAACATCATTGGACTATTGCCATAGTTGGTATAAGGTGGAAACATAGCTTGGTAATTTCTGTTTTCGGAGTGCACCATGGGTCTATCGGTATAGTTGACGCTGGGCGGAAATACTGGGCTGTGGTACGGAAATTGTTGATCTGAAATCGAATATGTTTCAGTTTCGGATGGTGCACAAAATTAGAACATTTTCAGTTACATAGAATCAAAGTTAAACTTAGTATTCTTATTAACTCATTTTAAATTTAAAACTAACCATAACTTCCCATGCGATCGTGAAATTCTGACATTCTCGTTTCTCTGATTCTGTTTTCCTGAAGATATGGTGGGAATTGTTGGTCTCGAACATGGCTTTCCATGTAGAGATTGTGATACTCCATTAATGCTGGAGTTGGCATTCCTGGAGTGTACATTGGAGCATCGCGATCAGAGCGCCAGCTCTGAGAATATGGAGCACTTTCTGCTTGCATAGGACTTGAAAAATGTGGTCGAATTCCTGAAATTATGTTAAAATTGCGGCGAAAATATTTGGTTCACATGTTTGTTGCCAAAACATTTTCTAATTTTTTATTCCAAAAGAAAAATTCCACGGAACTGAACCAATTGTTGTGAAATTGAAAATTTGGATTAAATGAACCTGTTCTGGAGAAAAACTATGTCCGGAGACCCGAAGTTCAAAAATAACAACTAAACTAATTTTTTATTGTATTATCTATAATCTCTTAACTTTATACTGCAATAGCTTCCACTAGATGCTAGTTTTGCGTTAAGTATCGCATGAACATAGTCTTTCAGAGCATAAAATGGCTCGCTAAATATTCATCTAAAAGCTATTAATCACTGTCTAAATGAAATTTTGAGTGGTTGTATGCTAAGGTTTTGTACTATGAAAACAAAAGCGGACCCAATGCTGGAATTTTGGAATAAAACGGTTTTGCCATTTCGACAGTATGAAATAGGACCTTAAAAATTCAAATTAAGGCCACGCTCTACTAACGTCTAAAAATTACCTGAATTCATATGATCTCTCAACTGATTAAATGAACGATTTTGGCCAAATGAACGATTCTGCTTTGATCTTTGTGGTGGTTTCGGTGCTTTAACCGGTCGATTCATTAATCCTTGTGGTGGTTTCGGTGCTTTAACCGGTCGATTCATTAATCCTTGTGGTGGTTTCGGTGCTTTAACCGGTCCATTCATAAGCAAACGTTTCTGATTCCGGCTAAAGTGCCACATACCGACCTTTTTGTCCGACAATTTTCTAAGTTGGCATACAGAGTTGCCGATTTTAACGTCCGTTTTCCTCACAAGTGCCTTTCTTTGATCTGCCAAATTCTTGAACTTGACATGAGCTGTGCCACTGAGCTTTTTGAACCGATCCTTGAGGATTTTTATCTGCAAAATAAATCAAATGGTTAAATTTTTTGGTTAAAAATCAAAAGCTACTGCCAATCTCAAAATGTTAGGTATTTCTTTATATACGCTAGAATATTTTTAACACTCACAAGGCCGAGGGTAGCAAGTGTAGCGTTTGAAAGAGGTGGCTGAGCTAGTTCATAATTGAAGAAAAAAAGTTCGGAAAAAGCTTTTTCTTTGGTCACTTTGGCAATTTTCGGAACCCACTTTTGGGGTCGGCAAAAATTTTGGGTCACTGTGTTTGACGCCATGTTTCTTTGTTATATTGACAGGTGACATATGCAAGTTATATACCATTAGAACCGCCATGTCATGGCCTATCTAGGCATATATGGCATATCACAACATCCTGTTATAATATTTGAATTTTGACTAAAAGTTTGAAAATTTGGCCGACTTGAAAAATTGGACCGAAACCTATTCAACGACCATCGAAAAGCTTTCTGACATTTTAGAATTAGTTTTAGTTTACTAGTTGCATGGGGTAGAATTAATAATAATAAGAACTTTTATTTAAACACTCATCACAGTTATAGGCCACAAGCCCATGATTAAGTCTATTATCATTGACTTAATCGGTAAATCAATAAACAAATAGCGTTTCCAATCAAGCTAATTCTACCAATTGGCATATTTATTTACCCAATTTCGATAAATATTGATTCTATATTACTTACTCCGTTGACCTCACCAAATATTGCAAAATATTCATTGAGGATTTCGCTGATCTTGTCTTCTGTGACGCCTTCTGCATTAATCCCTGATACGAAAATTCTGTGACCAGCTTTATCTGGCACTTTGGCGCCGGTAGATTGGGCTTCAGTGCTGGTAGCTTGCGCTCTTGCAGCTTTTCGTCGTGCTTGCTGAAAAATAATTTTAAGAAAACATATTATTTTTGTAATATTTAGATATTCTGGAATATATCGGAATATCTCAGAGCGTTTTAGACATTTTTGATGTTAACAATTTATAACAGTGTTCCCAAATATACCCGTCTTTTAGAAAATTTTAAATTCTACCAAAATCCTCACATTTTGGATCACCTAATTTTTAGATGGGCCATTAAATAAAATTGTGATATTAAATGCTTCAACACCTTGCTGATACATCTAGAATGTTCAATAATATGCTAGGAAAAGTTTCTGTTGATAGTATTAAAATCTTTACCTAATTTTATTTGGTTTATGATACATTAGGAAAATGCAATACCTTTAGACGTTTCTTCTTTGAATTACTTATTACTGCGTCTTTCTGACTTCCATTTGCTTCTTTCTTACTTCCATCCGGAGAGTTCGGTTTACCTTTTCTTTCGCCGTAATGTTTGATGTTTTCCTCGAGAACGACGACGTCATCATCACCGTTTTCGTTTTCGAGTGTTTTTGAAGAATCCGCAGGCTTTTCTTCCTCTAGAACAGATTCCGCGAAAGAGATTGTATCTTTGTTTGGATCTAAAATAGGAAATAACAAATAAATTAAAAAGTTTAGTTAAAGCTAATTTTGTGCCGAAATTTAAATAAAAAGCAAATGTATCCTTTTGGCAAAAAATTTGTCCTCGTCTGAAATGACATCGAAATTAATTATAAATTGTACAGATATAGTTTGGTGTTTATTTAAAGTAATCTTTCGAAAATTTTTCGTATTCAAAAAGTTCATGCTGTGGTAAAATGTTGTGTAAGCTAGAATTATAGTCACTTTCATTCAAATTACTCATTTTTGCCGAAAACGTCCATTTGACCGGTTTTGAATTAATTACTAAATCCTTCATATATACCATCAGAAACCACATTTTCCACGTGATTTTGAGGCTCTATTTGTGACAGTGATTCAGCTTGGCGTATCAGCTCGAGTTCCATCGGTGAACTTTGCTCTTGTACGTCACTGTTTTCAGTTCTTGGGCAGATGTTAATTGAAACAGTATCGTTGCTCTTTTCATTGTTCAAACCCGGGTTGTTTGCTTGAGTGCTGAGATTGACCTCGGCTTTTTCCGTTTTCTTGCTCAACGAAGCGTTGATCGACTTTTCCATGAAGTCGTACAATTCCAATTTTCCGGCAATTTGGGTGTCCAACTGAAACAGTGACATCAAATTGTACGAACATTAGGGTGTGAATATAATTAACGACAATTTTCAAATGTCAAAATCGCATTGAAATCCACAGAGGATCGAAATCAAAATTCGAGAACGAGATAAATGAATCCTGATAAAATACGTACTGTAATTTCGTTAAATGCAATTTTAGCTTGGTTATCCTTAAATAAAAATAACAAGTTAAAATAGGTGAACAGTAGTTGAAACTCAATAATCAAAACTCCACATTTCTTTTAAAGCCTGGTTTCCGAAATTTTTTGAATAAATGATTTTATTGTGTGGCGTTCAAACAGAAAAATAAATTTTTATTTTGCTTCATAAAATTATTATTTCTAGCCATAGTTCACATTTTCAAACAGTTTTTGCATTTATAAAATTTCCATACCATTGCATTCCGGTTTCCTCCATCACAACTGTTCTGAAGGTGTTTTAAGAGTACATACTCGCTTACGAAGGACAAATGGCAACTATCACACGCGTAAAGGTCAGCCTTGCAATGTGCTCCAGCAATATGCTCTTGAAGTGACGAATTTGTGTGAAACGACGTTGAATACCCTTGTTCGTTGCAAACGCAACATTCCATGTTTTCTGAAAGTAAAATTTTAATAATTAAAGAACAGAGTTCCTCTTTTATCTAAAACATATAGTAAGAAACAAATTAGTAAAAAATTTAGTTCTAAGAAAGTGTTTATAACAATTGTCGAAAAACATGAAATATAGTAAATCAGGTACGCTGTAAGGGTTCTACTGAGGATGTCCCGAGCGATAAGCAGTCTAGGATTGGGTATATTACATATTTAATAGGATCATTATAAAAATTCTCTTGTGTATTCAAAATACGCATTATAATTAAGAAAGTACACAAAAATAATCCAGATCAATACACAAAACACTTTTGGACGTAACACGGAAATCACGGATCTCAACTCGAAGGTATTTTTAAGAAAAAGTCTTTTGAGTCTCTTTTTTGAAAGAAAGATCGTTTCTCAATTTCTAGTCATGCCTTAAGACGTAGTTAAGTATATAAAAATAAGTATATAAGTTCTCTAAAAACTTTTTAACAATCTTGTCATTAGATATATAGAACGGATACAAATGTATTTTAAATGAGCTATATACATATCAAAATCTTTTACTCCTAATTTTTCTCTAACCCCTCTTCCTACAATTAGACCGTAATAATCTATGGGCGCTTCACTGAAGAGCCCAGCTCATAGATAAAATTTAGGCTCACTGTATGGAGTTTAGGGCGAAACAGTGAGCCAATTTTAAAACGTTAATCCTTTTTCCTAATTTTTCATGTCTTTTCTGTCATAATATAGGATCGTAAACCCGGAAAAATTCTTTCTTATCAATACCCGCTACAAAACAAAAATGTCTGGAAATGAAAATAACTGAAAATATATTGTATAACGGAAAGACAATTTGAGCGGGAATTTGAATGAAATTATGAGATAGCATTGTCTTTCAGTCGGTCGCGCTCCTCGTAAGCACTTGGCAACACTAATCTCTCTGCGGCGATAAGGAAGTGAGAGAAGTCGATGTTCAGGCAATTCAACAAAGGGCATTTGCGCAAAGGAAAGAGCTAATATGCAGAATGATCATGGCCGTTCCTATAAATAAAGCCCACAATTAAACACTTTAACGTGACAGAATAGCTCAGTGCTTAGTGTGTTTCACCGAAAAGCAGGAGTGCTTGGATCAACTCTACGCTGTACCAAACCTTTTCTTATTTCTTCGACGAATACGATTCCTTTGCGATGGCGACGAGTGTAGCAATCTCGCGCATTTTTATCTTTCCTCTAGAAAGCCAGCATATGGACAAAATATCATCAATATAAATTGGCCAATTGTATTGAAAATTATGCCTGTAGTCCGCCTAAGCTATCTGGCAAGCATTTGAGTCCGATTGATATTGATTTGGGTCCGCCAAAAGATTTATACTGACCGATAACTTCCTACAAAAAGACCATTCAGGTTTTGTATACGCCAAATCTTTCGAAATATTCTCTCACATTCAAACTATTGATCAGCTTTTGTAAAAATCGCGTCCGTGCTCAAATATACGATTGTAATTTGGGTTTGGTATAGCTTGCCAAAGCATATTTTCGATTTGGTTTTCAGTTATCACGCACTATTTTAAAACTTTTTACTTGGTTTTTGTCGTATCCGTGCTATGACGTCATGTTCTGTCAAAGCTAATCAGTGGCGATGCCTGGATTCATTCAGATTAAAAAGTTGGTGGGATATTTTCATTCCCCTTGAATTTTGAATAAAGTAGGAAATTATGAATTTAGAACATTGGTATTGGCATTGCTTTAATATGATGCACTTTTTGCCGCGATGTCCTTCAAAGAGCGAGCTTTTGTCACGTTTGTCACACGTTGTTTGCACAACTTTGTTGTTCACGCCAAAATAAAATGTGCCAATTTCTTCGCGTGTTTTATGGAGAATCACTACAAATTCAAATATTTAGGAAGATGGCGAAGGGAAAAAGCAACTGGACCATTCACTTTCACGAAAACGGCTTTTTCTATTTTTACAACTCCGTTAGCCAAAGCTCCAAATGGTATTGGCCCAAGTGCAAAAATAAACGCGAGAAGCAAGTCATATTAGAGGAAAAGTGGCACGAAAAACGCGCAATTCTGACAGCATTTGAGTCATTCGTTCGGAAATGGGTAAGTGAGTATTTTGGAAGCTTTTAACTTCTGAAGAAAGGAAACGGAAACAAGCCTTTCGGCCAGAACTAAATTTTGAAACTAGAAGGGTTAGGAAAGTTTCAATTTGTTTTAAAGTCGATAAAAAATATTGTAGCTTAATGCGTTAGTCTTGAAAAAATGTCTGTTTATGTTGAAATTAAATTATTATTGAAACAACTTCGTTCCTTGCTAACTTTTGCAGACGAGTGGTGACATGATCATACTTACGATCATCGTAAGTTGTAGGTTCTAACAAAAAGCCATATCGCACCGAATAGTAGATGAATTCATAGTACCACAAGCCAAGAATGAAATTAAGTAAAAACCGTGCAATTTACGAAAATAACAGACGTGAAACATATTTATTATACAAAAATACAAACAATATTTCAGTTTGCACAAAACTTTCCAATACAATAATACAATAAATAATATTCTTCACATGTAATAGCGATTCGAAGTTCCAGGAGTCTGATAGTGATTAAAATCCATATTGCCTCCGGGAAGATTTTGATGTCCTTGGAACATCATTGGACTATTGCCATAGTTGGTATAAGGTGGAAACATAGCTTGGTAATTTCTGTTTTCGGAGTGCACCATGGGTCTATCGGTATAGTTGACGCTGGGCGGAAATACTGGGCTGTGGTACGGAAATTGTTGATCTGAAATCGAATATGTTTCAGTTTCGGATGGTGCACAAAATTAGAACATTTTCAGTTACATAGAATCAAAGTTAAACTTAGTAATTCTTATTAACTCATTTTAAATTTAAAACTAACCATAACTTCCCATGCGATCGTGAAATTCTGACATTCTCGTTTCTCTGATTCTGTTTTCCTGAAGATATGGTGGGAATTGTTGGTCTCGAACATGGCTTTCCATGTAGAGATTGTGATACTCCATTAATGCTGGAGTTGGCATTCCTGGAGTGTACATTGGAGCATCGCGATCAGAGCGCCAGCTCTGAGAATATGGAGCACTTTCTGCTTGCATAGGACTTGAAAAATGTGGTCGAATTCCTGAAATTATGTTAAAATTGCGGCGAAAATATTTGGTTCACATGTTTGTTGCCAAAACATTTTCTAATTTTTTATTCCAAAAGAAAAATTCCACGGAACTGAACCAATTGTTGTGAAATTGAAAATTTGGATTAAATGAACCTGTTCTGGAGAAAAACTATGTCCAGAGACCCGAAGTTCAAAAATAACAACTAAACTAATTTTTTATTGTATTATCTATAATCTCTTAACTTTATACTGCAATAGCTTCCACTAGATGCTAGTTTTGCGTTAAGTATCGCATGAACATAGTCTTTCAGAGCATAAAATGGCTCGCTAAATATTCATCTAAAAGCTATTAATCACTGTCTAAATGAAATTTTGAGTGGTTGTATGCTAAGGTTTTGTACTATGAAAACAAAAGCGGACCCAATGCTGGAATTTTGGAATAAAACGGTTTTGCCATTTCGACAGTATGAAATAGGACCTTAAAAATTCAAATTAAGGCCACGCTCTACTAACGTCTAAAAATTACCTGAATTCATATGATCTCTCAACTGATTAAATGAACGATTTTGGCCAAATGAACGATTCTGCTTTGATCTTTGTGGTGGTTTCGGTGCTTTAACCGGTCGATTCATTAATCCTTGTGGTGGTTTCGGTGCTTTAACCGGTCGATTCATTAATCCTTGTGGTGGTTTCGGTGCTTTAACCGGTCCATTCATAAGCAAACGTTTCTGATTCCGGCTAAAGTGCCACATACCGACCTTTTTGTCCGACAATTTTCTAAGTTGGCATACAGAGTTGCCGATTTTAACGTCCGTTTTCCTCACAAGTGCCTTTCTTTGATCTGCCAAATTCTTGAACTTGACATGAGCTGTGCCATTGAGCTTTTTGAACCGATCCTTGAGGATTTTTATCTGCAAAATAAATCAAATGGTTAAATTTTTTGGTTAAAAATCAAAAGCTACCGCCAATCTCAAAATGTTAGGTATTTCTTTATATACGCTAGAATATTTTTAACACTCACAAGGCCGAGGGTAGCAAGTGTAGCGTTTGAAAGAGGTGGCTGAGCTAGTTCATAATTGAAGAAAAAAAGTTCGGAAAAAGCTTTTTCTTTGGTCACTTTGGCAATTTTCGGAACCCACTTTTGGGGTCGGCAAAAATTTTGGGTCACTGTGTTTGATGCCATGTTTCTTTGTTATATTGACAGGTGACATATGCAAGTTATATACCATTAGAACCGCCATGTCATGGCCTATCTAGGCATATATGGCAAAATACAACATCCTGTTATAATATTTGAATTTTGACTAAAAGTTTGAAAATTTGGCCGACTTGAAAAATTGGACCGAAACCTATTCAACGACCATCGAAAAGCTTTCTGACATTTTAGAATTAGTTTTAGTTTACTAGTTGCATGGGGTAGAATTAACAATAATAAGAACTGTTATTTAAACACTCATCACAGTTATAGGCCAAAAGCCCATGATTAAGTCTATTATCATTGACTTAATCGGTAAATCAATAAACAAATAGCGTTTCCAATCAAGCTAATTCTACCAATTGGCATATTTATTTACCCAATTTCGATAAATATTGATTCTATATTACTTACTCCGTTGACCTCACCAAATATTGCAAAATATTCATTGAGGATTTCGCTGATCTTGTCTTCTGTGACGCCTTCTGCATTAATCCCTGATACGAAAATTCTGTGACCAGCTTTATCTGGCACTTTGGCGCCGGTAGATTGGGCTTCAGTGCTGGTAGCTTGCGCTCTTGCAGCTTTTCGTCGTGCTTGCTGAAAAATAATTTTAAGAAAACATATTATTTTTGTAATATTTAGATATTCTGGAATATATCGGAATATCTCAGAGCGTTTTAGACATTTTTGATGTTAACAATTTATAACAGTGTTCCCAAATATACCCGTCTTTTAGAAAATTTTAAATTCTACCAAAATCCTCACATTTTGGATCACCTAATTTTTAGATGGGCCATTAAATAAAATTGTGATATTAAATGCTTCAACACCTTGCTGATACATCTAGAATGTTCAATAATATGCTAGGAAAAGTTTCTGTTGATAGTATTAAAATCTTTACCTAATTTTATTTGGTTTATGATACATTAGGAAAATGCAATACCTTTAGACGTTTCTTCTTTGAATTACTTATTACTGCGTCTTTCTGACTTCCATTTGCTTCTTTCTGACTTCCATTTGCTTCTTTCTTCCTTCCATTTGCTTCTTTCTTACTTCCATCCGGAGAGTTCGGTTTACCTTTTCTTTCGCCGTAATGTTTGATGTTTTCCTCGAGAACGACGACGTCATCATCACCGTTTTCGTTTTCGAGTGTTTTTGAAGAATCCGCAGGCTTTTCTTCCTCTAGAACAGATTCCGCGAAAGAGATTGTATCTTTGTTTGGATCTAAAATAGGAAATAACAAATAAATTAAAAAGTTTAGTTAAAGCTAATTTTGTGCCGAAATTTAAATAAAAAGCAAATGTATCCTTTTGGCAAAAAATTTGTCCTCGTCTGAAATGACATCGAAATTAATTATAAATTGTAAAGATATAGTTTGGTGTTTATTTAAAGTAATCTTTCGAAAATTTTTCGTATTCAAAAAGTTCATGCTGTGGTAAAATGTTGTGTAAGCTAGAATTATAGTCACTTTCATTCAAATTACTCATTTTTGCCGAAAACGTCCATTTGACCGGTTTTGAATTAATTACTAAATCCTTCATATATACCATCAGAAACCACATTTTCCACGTGATTTTGAGGCTCTATTTGTGACAGTGATTCAGCTTGGCGTATCAGCTCGAGTTCCATCGGTGAACTTTGCTCTTGTACGTCACTGTTTTCAGTTCTTGGGCAGATGTTAATTGAAACAGTATCGTTGCTCTTTTCATTGTTCAAACCCGGGTTGTTTGCTTGAGTGCTGAGATTGACCTCGGCTTTTTCCGTTTTCTTGCTCAACGAAGCGTTGATCGACTTTTCCATGAAGTCGTACAATTCCAATTTTCCGGCAATTTGGGTGTCCAACTGAAACAGTGACATCAAATTGTACGAACATTAGGGTGTGAATATAATTAACGACAATTTTCAAATGTCAAAATCGCATTGAAATCCACAGAGGATCGAAATCAAAATACTAAAAATTCGAGAAAGAGATAAATGAATCCTGATAAAATACGTACTGTAATTTCGTTAAATGCAATTTTAGCTTGGTTATCCTTAAATAAAAATAACAAGTTAAAATAGGTGAACAGTAGTTGAAACTCAATAATCAAAACTCCACATTTCTTTTAAAGCCTGGTTTCCGAAATTTTTTGAATAAATGATTTTATTGTGTGGCGTTCAAACAGAAAAATAAATTTTTATTTTGCTTCATAAAATTATTATTTCTAGCCATAGTTCACATTTTCAAACAGTTTTTGCATTTATAAAATTTCCATACCATTGCAGTCCGGTTTCCTCCATCACAACTGTTCTGAAGGTGTTTTAAGAGTACATACTCGCTTACGAAGGACAAATGGCAACTATCACACGCGTAAAGGTCAGCCTTGCAATGTGCTCCAGCAATATGCTCTTGAAGTGACGAATTTGTGTGAAACGACGTCGAATACCCTTGTTCGTTGCAAACGCAACATTCCATGTTTTCTGAAAGTAAAATTTTAATAATTAAAGAACAGAGTTCCTCTTTTATCTAAAACATATAGTAAGAAACAAATTAGTAAAAAATTTAGTTCTAAGAAAGTGTTTATAACAATTGTCGAAAAACATGAAATATAGTAAATCAGGTACGCTGTAAGGGTTCTACTGAGGATGTCCCGAGCGATAAGCAGTCTAGGATTGGGTATTTCCATATTTAATAGGATCATTATAAAAATTCTCTTGTGTATTCAAAATACGCATTATAATTAAGAAAGTACACAAAAATAATCCAGATCAATACACAAAACACTTTTGGACGTAACACGGAAATCACGGATCTCAACTCGAAGGTATTTTTAAGAAAAAGTCTTTTGAGTCTCTTTTTTGAAAGAAAGATCGTTTCTCAATTTCTAGTCATGCCTTAAGACGTAGTTAAGTATATAAAAATAAGTATATAAGTTCTCTAAAAACTTTTTAACAATCTTGTCATTAGATATATAGAACGGATACAAATGTATTTTAAATGAGCTATATACATATCAAAATCTTTTACTCCTAATTTTTCTCTAACCCCTCTTCCTACAATTAGACCGTAATAATCTATGGGCGCTTCACTGAAGAGCCCAGCTCATAGATAAAATTTAGGCTCACTGTATGGAGTTTAGGGCGAAACAGTGAGCCAATTTTAAAACGTTAATCCTTTTTCCTAATTTTTCATGTCTTTTCTGTCATAATATAGGATCGTAAACCCGGAAAAATTCTTTCTTATCAATACCCGCTACAAAACAAAAATGTCTGGAAATGAAAATAACTGAAAATATATTGTATAACGGAAAGACAATTTGAGCGGGAATTTGAATGAAATTATGAGATAGCATTGTCTTTCAGTCGGTCGCGCTCCTCGTAAGCACTTGGCAACACTAATCTCTCTGCGGCGATAAGGAAGTGAGAGAAGTTGATGTTCAGGCAATTCAACAAAGGGCATTTGCGCAAAGGAAAGAGCTAATATGCAGAATGATCATGGCCGTTCCTATAAATAAAGCCCACAATTAAACACTTTAACGTGACAGAATAGCTCAGTGCTTAGTGTGTTTCACCGAAAAGCAGGAGTGCTTGGATCAACTCTATGCTGTACCAAACCTTTTCCTATTTCTTCGACGAATACGATTCCTTTGCGATGGCGACGGGTGTAGCAATCTCGCGCATTTTTATCTTTCCTCTAGAAAGCCAGCATATGGACAAAATATCATCAATATAAATTGGCCAATTGTATTGAAAATTATGCCTGTAGTCCGCCTAAGCTATCTGGCAAGCATTTGAGTCCGATTGATATTGATTTGGGTCCGCCAAAAGATTTATACTGACCGATAACTTCCTACAAAAAGACCATTCAGATTTTGTATACGCCAAATCTTTCGAAATATTCTCTCACATTCAAACTATTGATCAGCTTTTGTAAAAATCGCGTCCGTGCTCAAATATACGATTGTAATTTGGGTTTGGTATAGCTTGCCAAAGCATATTTTCGATTTTGGTTTTCAGTTATCACGCACTATTTTAAAACTTTTTACTTGGTTTTTGTCGTATCCGTGCTATGACGTCATGTTCTGTCAAAGCTAATCAGTGGCGATGCCTGGATTCATTCAGATTAAAAAGTTGGTGGGATATTTTCATTCCCCTCGAATTTTGAATAAAGTAGGAAATTATGAATTTAGAACATTGGTATTGGCATTGCTTTAATATGATGCACTTTTTGCCGCGATGTCCTTCAAAGAGCGAGCTTTTGTCACGTTTGTCACACGTTGTTTGCACAACTTTGTTGTTCACGCCAAAATAAAATGTGCCAATTTCTTCGCGTGTTTTATGGAGAATCACTACAAATTCAAATATTTAGGAAGATGGCGAAGGGAAAAAGCAACTGGACCATTCACTTTCACGAAAACGGCTTTTTCTATTTCTACAACTCCGTTAGCCAAAGCTCCAAATGGTATTGGCCCAAGTGCAAAAATAAACGCGAGAAGCAAGTCATATTAGAGGAAAAGTGGCACGAAAAACGCGCAATTCTGACAGCATTTGAGTCATTCGTTCGGAAATGGGTAAGTGAGTATTTTGGAAGCTTTTAACTTCTGAAAAAAGGAAATGGAAACAAGCCTTTCGGCCAGAACTAAATTTTGAAACTAGAAGGGTTAGGAAAGTTTCAATTTTTACATAAAAATTAGCTCCAAAAAGCGTTCTGTTTTACCATTCAAAATGATGAATTGAAAATGTTTGGAAGTGAACGATATCTCAAAATTTGGCATAGAACAATTTTATGACAAAATTTGCTTTCCAACCCTCTGTTTTGGATGACAAGTAGCGAAATTAACGACAAAAATCCTAATAGGAATATTTGGTAAAATCAGAAAATGGGCTAATAGATGGGTAAACAACGGTTTTTCGGGCCGTAAACCTAAGATTGTTTACCGACGGTAATATAAAGTATATATGTTGCAGTTAATAGTGATTTTCAGTTAATAGTGATGCTAACTAGTTAAAAGTGATGCTAACTAGTTAAAAGTGATGCTAACTAGTTAATAGTGATGCTAACTAGTTAAAAGTGATGCTAACTAGTTAATAGTGATGCTAACTAGTTAAAAGTGATGCTAACTAGTTAATAGTGATGCTAACTAGTTAATAGTGATGCTAACTAGTTAATAGTGATGCTAACTAGTTAATAGTGATGCTAACTAGATAATAATGATTGTTGATATTAATTTATCAAAGTATTTGTTCAATTTCTTGATTAATGTTATAGATCGAATGCTCGTTTGATTTTTTGATAAATATTGTTGTTTAAATGCAGGCGTAATGCCAAAGCTATTAAAGCGGCCGCTGTGAAACTATTTGGCTTATTTCCAGCTCTTTTCATCAGCTGATTTTGTTCAGTTGCTTCTGTCCTGCGATTTCTTTCGCCATTCTTAACATTGCAATTACCTGACATTTCTAACGATTTTTTTACAGAAAAAGTTCTACTTATGGAAGCCAAATTCAACTTAGAATTTTCCTATTTGCTAAAGCAAAAACAATATATTCATTTGCCGAGCTCAGCTACCTACGACTCTATGTTGGCGGCCTTCACGAAACGCAGAAATGGCGAAAAATTGGGCAGGCAATCTGAACAGAATTTTGTGGCGCGTTACCGTCTCGTTGAGTCAAACGGCGTCGAAAAGATCTACAAAGGAAACCAGGAGGTCGTGAAACAGGAAGAGGTTAAAATTTTTAATTTTCACGAAATATTTTTAAATTTTTGCAGGTTTTCAAACTTCTCGACAGTGCTCACTCGAAGCTTATTCATCCCGGACGCGATTTAATGTGCAAAGAACTCAAGAGATACTACGGAATAACACAGTATAGCTACTGTATTATTTTGCTGCAAACTAATTAAAGATCTCACATTTCAGGCGGGGCTGATTCGCTCAGTGGCACGCAAGGACCTGTGCATTGCAGTTGTTTCCGAGGCTGTAAAACCGGCAAATGTAAATGCAAGTCTTTCGGACGTCTCTGCAACAGTCGATGCCACAACAGTACCAGTTGCAAAAACAAATAATTTATTGTACACGTTGTTATTTCTGTACAAAATAGTTGAAAAATAAATGTTTTTTATTAAACAATCACTTTTAACTAGTTAGCATCACTTTTAACTAGTTAGCATCACTATTAACTAGTTAGCATCACTATTAACTAGTTAGCATCACTATTAACTGGGATTTCAGTTAGCATCACTTTTAACTAGTTAGCATCACTATTAACTGAAAATCACTATTAACTGCAACATACATTTTTCAGTTTTCTCCGCACTACCTGCTAAGTGTTGTTTCTTTCGAACAAGCCATGAGAGATGTTGGTTTCAAAGCAATAAATCCAAATAGCGAGCTGAAATCTTTGTTTCAGCTTGTGCGACGGGTAAGTAATTCATAACGGCAAGTTAAGTAAAAAACATTTTTAAGCGTAGGAGACAGCCAATTTCGCCTCAGGGACTTTCGCCCACTGAACAAAAAATATACTGTGCTGATGCATGAATGTTCTGGAAATTTGAGTCATTTTCTGGAGCAATGATAGAACAATTTTTGTAGAAGCCTTTTGCCGAATGAGGGCGATTGCCGCGTGCTCCCTTTAAAGTTCGTTTTGCTCAGAAAATAAACTGTTCACTTTTGGTACCCTTTTCGGAACTGCTGCATTTTTTATAAGGAACCTTCCCGCATTAAATTATTTCAATGATTTTGAAGAAACGTTAACCTATTAATTTTTTAAGTGATAGAGAAAAAGAGAATGGGAAGATGGTTTAACTAGAACGGAAATGATTAAGTTTCTGCCCTAATCCCATGGTGGGGAAATTCGATAAATGCAAAGGAAGGCTTCATCGAAGCTTTATCGAAGTTTTCTAGTAAGCGCGAATCGCCGGCCACTATTTCCTGCTGTTTCCCAGCTGCGCGCATTCGTTGTTGTCTTTCCAACGAAGGAAACGAATGCGCGCAGCTGGGAAAGAACAGGAAATAGTGGCCGGCGATTCGCGCTTACTACAAAACTTCGATAAAGCTTCGATGAAGCCTTCCTTTGCATTTATCGAATTTCCCCACCATGCCTAATCCTAGGCAGTAAGCAAGATTTATGTTTATAGATTGGCTATTCTCATTATGACCCTGTAATCCTTATATTAAAATGTGTTTTCTTTTACTACGATTTCTTTTTTTTAAATATGTTCGTTTGAGACCTTTCTAAATTTTTTAGAATGTATTATTGGCGTGTATCCGAGTATACCCATTTTATGCATTCCATAAATTCAAATTTTCTGAAGTTCTAATACAGCATCACTATAGGATAAGTATAGCAAAATTTTCTAAATATCTGATAAGGCAATCTTATTCGTAACTTTTATTTCAGAAACTCCTCTGGCCACAACTCCTACCACCTCAGCTTCCTCTTGGTCCATGGCCGGGAAGTCCAAACCAATGTTGCTGCCTTTTCCCGAAGATACCAAAAGAAAAGTTGGCGCTCATCATGGAACTCGGCCTCCTCTGTTGCAAATTTAATCCTAAATCTTATTCCACTGAACCGCACAACGGAAATATGACAGAAGAATTACATGAACCCTATGAGGATAATGGATTGCAATTTACCTTGTCACCTTCAGCGAAAAGGTCACGACCAAACGAGGACCATTGTTCAGAAGAAGGACTTCGCCCAGAGATATCGCCTGAGGAAAACGAGAAAGGTCGCGAGCTGGATTTAGTCGAAAATTTGTGCAATGATGAGCATAGCGAAAACGCTGAAATCGATGTCGTAAACCTGAGTGAACGTGAGGGTGAAGATGTGTCACACTTGAAATCTTGCGCTAAATCAAATATAGAATATGTGGAGCTTCCGAGTGATTCAGCATCCGCTGACACTGATAACGAGAGCGTAGTTGAACTGGATATGAATAGGTGAGCAATGCAATTTTTAATTAAGGTCGGCAAAAATTTCAGGTACCTTTTAAGGAAGGATTTGTAATTATTAGCCTTGAATTTTCAGGCCAAGCACAGTCGCTAACGATTCTGAGGCAGTGGGATTAAATACAACACCAAACTGCGATGGCAGTTTCCTAATTACGTTGGAAGATGACGAAGTGGAATCAACACCTGAAGACATTGACGTAATTTGCGATAGTGTGATTTCACGAAGTCATTCTCAGAATTCTCAAAGTGCAGCAAACACAAGAAACAATCAAACAGGAGAAAGAAGATTGTAAAATAAATAACTTTATGACAAATATAGTTGCTAATATTCTTGTATTTAGGTTCTTAAAATCAGTGAAACGCTACTCCTTTCATGATCTCGATGAACAGGTGAACAATCCAGGTATGTTTTTATTAAATACAATTGCTGTAATTTAAAGCTGATTTTTCGTCCATTTTGCACTTCCCTGAATAGATCCGAAAGCCTTTACTCTAAGTATCGCTGCTCAAATTTAAGAATGTGGTTTAACCGAAACATATG
This sequence comes from Ditylenchus destructor, assembly GCA_022814885.1. Lineage (NCBI taxonomy): Eukaryota > Metazoa > Nematoda > Chromadorea > Rhabditida > Anguinidae > Ditylenchus > Ditylenchus destructor. The sequence goes on from JAKKPZ010000075.1 coordinate 90,256, forward strand.
CCGACAAATCAGGTTTAACGTACCCGAATCCATGTTTTCTGGACATTTCCCTCACCTAAGCCTATGCATCCCTGTGTCAATTGCAGAACGCAAGAGAGCTCGTGGTAGAGATTTATATGTGATCCCATCACTTGCCCAAGTCAAGGAAGCACTGTCCAACGCGAGTAAAGAAGGTCACATGGATCCCAATCTGCCTTCAAGTTCGAAAAGTAATCTCAGATTTAAGAATAATAGCTTCGTGGCTCAATGCTATCGATTGCACGTTAAAGCAAAATTTGGCCTGGTTTGTCTTTGTAATTACAGTAAAGGCAATAATGAAATGTTTAAGGCAGAATTGGCAGAGACTTTTCAATGTTCAGTCTCTAGCGTAAGCAAAGCTTTGACAAAATGCGTACAATCGTGTTTGGGACTTCACTTAAAGCCTTTGGGAATTTCAAAAACTTTGATATCCAATATCCGTGAAATGATTCACAATAATGGCTATGGTAAGCTCTAGAATATTCCTGAAAGGTCTAAACCGACTATTTGTAGAATTTTGTAATGAAACATTTATGACGCCAAAATTTTTTGTTCGTTAAATTTAAGATTGCATACCCCAAAAATGAGATATGAATAACAAGGGCTTGCTATCAAAATTCTTACTTTTGACATAATATTGGTACCATTTATGCAAATTTTCATGCATTTTTACTTACAGGTGAAGATACGAAGTCACAATGCAATGCGCTCTTTGGAAAGGACAGGGTCAGGATTATTCTCGCCATACTCGATATTGAGTATGGCTTTGAGGATGACTCACCACTCAGCGAATCAGATTCCGAATTGGATCAAATAAATTTTGTGCCTCAACCCAAAGCTCTGCGAGCTGCATGTCGCCGCTTGAATCGAATTGAATGGTACGGTTCTCCGGAAGAATTCTATAGGGAATTCCACTTGCGCATAGACCAAGCGAATGACTTGCTCGATGTCTTAGTTGACGCAGGCCTCACAGCTAGAAGCTCAGTAAGCAGCTACTGGATCAAGCCGCATCTAAAATTGCTCGTAACTTTGCAACATTATGCAACTATGGACAAAACTCTTGAAGATTTGGAAATTTTGAGAGGTATCTTAAGTGTTTCAATATTTAAATTATTGATTAATAAACTAGAAGATGAATATAAAATGTATGAAAAAGTATTAATTCCAATGTTTTTCTTAAATCGGTAATATCCTTACTTTCCGCTCATGCCTATCATTTGTGGGAGATACGGACCACACATGATGTGCGTTTTGTATCATGAGTTATCTCCATACCTTGATATATCTCTTACCAAATTTTTGATATGTCATCACTGACTTAAAATACTTAATGTTGGGATTATTCCAATAATGCTGAAAATTAGAATTAAGTCCATAAAATGGCTACGAAAATGGACATAACTTGAATGTCTTAAAAGTTACTAAAGATCACATCTGAAACTCAGTGGCTAACCTGGACCTTATAACACTTTTATCTTTGACGATACTTTTCTGACTCCCACACAAACACACTTTTAGTTATGCAAAATTCTCGATCATGCCTCATTCGGGATAATTGTTATTCATGGATTTTTAATCTTCAGGAATCAGCCAATCTGCCGCATATAGCGCCATAAAAAATGTTTCGGCACTAATAGTGGAATCACTTGATAAGGACAAGTCGCTGGACAGAATAGCTGAATACATTCAAGAGAACGACTGGAAGGCTGTCAGCGATCGTTTTCCTCGTGTCACAATCACCCGGCCGCATATGTGGGAAGCAGATAGCATGTGGAAACTCATTGTGAAAGCATGCTTTCTGATACATCGTCGATATCCATTGTAACTAACAATTATAACTCTAATCCCTAAATAATCGGAAACTGACATTCGATGTCTAATGTTGCCATATAATTTGTAATTAACTTTGAATTCTGTGAATTAAGTCATGAAATTAAGTGGATCTTTAGAATAAAATTATATTATTTACAAATATACAAATCTATTAGCAAATTGACTCTCCGAGTTTCGCATATTTGATTCACTATATGCGATTTCTTTGTTGAAATTTTATGCTTGTTAGTGTTTCAAATCCTCGATTCAAGCAAATGTTTATTTTGTTTGCGCAGCAAAATGAAAGTTCAGAAATGAATTTCAAATTCGTGGAATTTATTCCTTGCTTGGCAGAATGGTAATTCCATTTTATCTCGTCTATTTCAATTTCGAATGAGCTCGAGCATTGTTTCGTAAGATGTCCTTGTGTGGTCCAAATCTAAATTTCATTTTTTGAGCAGCATAAAGTTATCTCCATTAAATCAATTCCAATAAATATGGAGCCTGTATATTGAATTAATTTATGTCCCTATCTTATCGAATTATTATTATATTATTAGTTTTCTGAAACTTACTTAACTAACCTATATATCTTACACATTTTACTATCCTGAATTTTATAATTCTGAAAATATGGTAGTTTCAATAACACTTAAAATCCAGAAATTATTTGTATTTTTGATTCATTACATAACTTACCGGTGCTTAACCCGAACAAATGTAATTTTTGTTAGAAATTTTGAAAAATAGACTCCAAAACCTCAATAAATGTTGTAAAATTTTTATCTCTCACGAATTATGGTTATTCAGACCGCCCTCCAAGAATGACCGATTCTGAAGTCGTGCAAGGACCAACTGGTGTTGCAGAAGCAATTCAATCACTTGGCGGATTTGAAGTCAAGATCGAGGCCCCCATAAACATTGCGCTAATCAAATATTGGGGCAAACGAAATGAGGCATGTGCTCAACTCCGCTAACCAAAATAATCAGTTTAATTTTCAGGAGCTAATATTGCCACTCAACGACTCCGTTTCGATCAACATCAATGCTCTCGCAGCTACCACAACTATCATTGTCGGCCCACATATTGAAAAAGACTCTGTAATGCTCAACGGAAAAGAAGTGCGCCCGGAAGGATTTGCGCGGTTTTGCCGTGTTTTTCAGGTTATACATTTATTTCTATCTTATTGCTTGCTGTAAAATATTGTTAATAGATTCCAGAGAGGTTAAGCGGGTGTTTCTCTCTTCTTCTGGAAAGTTTTTGCAGCCTAAAACTAGTTATAAAATTGTTTGATGAGCTGATTTTTTATATTATACGATTTTTGTTTTTTATACATTATTGGTATTTTCAAACGAAAAAAGCGGTGCCATAAATAATGGCGGATAATAAAAAAACATTCAACCTGAGTGCGTTCGAAAAAAATAGAAAATATTTACAAAAAATGGACTTTTCAGATATGGTTGTCCATATCTCCCAATTGTCCACGTATTTTTGCCCATATTTTTGTTAGTTTTAATTCATTCAGGGTTTTATTCTAAATAATTTTCGTTAAGTCTAAGTTAATTTCAATTGAGCTCCTTCGACATCAAATTTATTTTGGCTAATAATCATTTTTTTGGCTCATAACTATGTGTGAAGAAATTTGTCATATGTATTGGGAGAAGGGGTCTATTCTTGAAATTTTTCTGAATGGTTCCTAAAATAAAATTTGGTAAACCTTAGTTTTTCTCCAAATTTGCTCTATACTTTGAAAGATTGTATTATATTTTTATTATTATTATTATTATTATATTTATAATTTTCATAAAGTTATCAATTAAGATCATAAATAGTGTGAGTATTCTGTAATTTTTAACTTTCAGGAAATACGGCGATTGACTTTAAGAAAACGCACACATTCTGGACAACTCAAAACATGGATTCCAAAAGAACCGTGGCATATTCGAGTCATATCTGAAACAAACTTTCCCATAGCAGCTGGCCTTGCTTCATCTGCAGCTGGGTTTGCCGCCATTGCATATGGCCTCGGTCAACTGTTTCAACTACAGGAAAGCGAAATTGTCAGATTAGCCAGAATAGGTATAGAATTTGAGAAAATTTCACAATTATTATTTAAGAATATTGCTGATTTCAGGCTCAGGAAGCGCATGCAGGAGTGTTAAATCTGGGTTCGTGCATTGGAGAGCTGGCGAAAAAGAGGCCGACGATAGCGACTCGTCCTGTGAGGTAATTACTGTTGTGTTTTGTAATGAGAACGTTAACATTGAAAAACTTGTGCAATAGAAGGTTCTGGGTACCTTAAAAGTAATAAAAAAACCAAAAATAACCCACAATTAGTGGGTTAACCCACAATTAGATTTCGTAATTACTCTATATTTAAGTTTGTTTTTATGCCATATTAAAATGTGCTGAAGGAAAGTTCTATACCAAATCAAAGCTATGAGTCTAGTTTTTGATTTGGTATATAACTTTCCTTCGGCGAATTTAAATTTGGCGTCACAAAAAACGAAAATAAACATAGAGTCATTACGAAATCATGTACTATTAATTATGGGTAACTCTAACAGAGAATATGACAGCTGTCAAATATCCAGAAATCGAATACTGATAATTCCTCTTCGAATATCAATAATTATTTCTGCAATAATAATCGTTCTTCGTATAAAAAGTTTTATTGCAAAAGTTTAAATGGGTATAAAAACCACTGTATAAAAGTTATAATATTTAACAAGTTTTTAAGAATGGATTAGGACTATTCTGACAAAATAAAATACAATCAACTGTGAATTGTTCCCTAGCAAACCAATTATATGTGTCAGATGACTAGAACTTATTGGATGTCTCTGAACCTGCAAAGACAAGCTGCATGTTCAAAAACAATACTAACGAATTGAATTATTACGTGTTTTTTTTTTCAGACAATTGCCCCTGCGAGTCATTGGCCGAATTTGAGAGCAGTTATAATTGTGCTAAATGAGTTCGAGAAACAAACGGGAAGCAGCGTTGGGATGCGAAATACAGCTAGGACATCTCTTCTAATGCCCATTAGGATTAAAGATGTCGTACCGAAGCGCGTCAAAGAGTATGCTAAAGTTTATGGAGAGTGCATATCTCATTAACTTGACCATTTTAGATTGATTAGTGCAATAAAAACGAAGAACTTTGAAACGTTGGCACAAATCACAATGGCAGAGTCAAATCAATTGCATGCAGTTTGCTTGGATACAACTCCTCCGTTGATTGTAAGAATTTATTAAATAATCCAAAATAAAGGTTACTGATAAATTCAATCATTGATATATAAATATAATTCGGAACTTTATTTTTCCAAAATGTAGCAAAACTAATTATGACTTCTGGACTCCGCTCAGAAGTCTACGGACACGGATTTAAATTATCCTAGCACCACATTCTTCGCTATTTTCAAAAATACCAGCAGATGATAGGCCATGTTCTGCTCCGTAAATATTACCTTATTGGGATTATTTATCTCATCATTCTCTAACTTATTCTTATAATTTGAAACTGTTCTGATCTATTGCATTGCACATTTCCGAGACTATTACGAGAAAAACTTGTGAGGAAAATTTCTTATGTGTAGCGATAAATTTCCTTTTGAGCCATAAAATAATTATTTAGCCCAAAACGATTTTGCTAAATTTGTGACAATTTTTATTTGCAGTGATATTTTAGTAAATTTTATGTATATTATCAGATTAAAAGCAAATTCAATTTTAGTATATGAACGCGGATTCGCATCATTTAATTGCATTTGTGAATTCATTTAACGAAGCATTCGGTGTCAAAGTAGCCTATACATTCGATGCGGGTCCAAATTGCTGTTTGATTTTGGAAGAAGAGACTTTGCCGACATTCTTCTGCTGCCTGAAAAAATGCTTCAAATTCGATTACAATCTTCTTCCTGAAGGTTAGTTTTTACTTTACTACTGACTTTTATGAGCCAATAACGCCGGATAACATGTACTTATTTTCTATACTATAGAAATAACCTATACCGTACATTGGCATGCCCAAAAGGCTTCAAGATAGCTTAATTAATTTGTAGGTATCTGTTTGACGCAAAGTAAGTTTTCAATTTATATAAATTTGTGTCTCTGTGGAAAAAATTGCGCTAATTATCCTCGATATCAACACTTAATTTTTGTTATAGTTATTTAAGCTAATTTATCATTTTTATTTTAGATGCATCAAACAATCATGATTCAAATAACGTTCCCGATTCAACCAGTTTTCCTTGGAGCATGTCGCGCGATTTACAAGTGAAAAATATTATTTGCAGCGAAGTTGGCATTGGTCCCAGAGTACTCTCAAATACTGGAAATAAAAAATTTCCGGATTCATGTGCCTGTCCTTCCCAAGTGTCTGCGGAATGCAAAATGCTTTAGAATATTTTACAGGAAGTCGTATTGAACCATTAGGCCGTTTTCTTCTGTCTATTTATGTATTATCTATTTTTTATGATTGTTTAGTTAGTATTATTTGCGCTAGCGAAGTGTAACACTTATATTCATTGAGTGGGTTGTAGCAATTAACCATGCCGAATTCTTTGAGACGAGGTTTTTGAGCGTCATAATAATGCAAAATTTTAGTTTCTCCTAAAAAATTTCAGTAAGCGGGGCTTTGACCCTTGGAACCTGCTAGTCCATGATATTTATTTTATCCTTATAATGGGACTATAAAGCTCATTTAATTTATGCCGAAAAGTGCCTTTGTTAATTGTTAAAATATGTATAAATTATTATATTTGTTGTAAATTGTTATATTTTATAAAATAAATAAAGGTTTATAAATTATTCATTTATGTTTTCACTTTCTAATTTTCCTTTTCTTTATCCTGGCTACACCCACAATAGTCTCAGACTTTTGCACTCAGGAATTTTAGATCGAACTATTAATGATTTGGCCACGGAAAGTGCTCAAATTTGTGTCAAAAATTGGCTATATGATTGGCTATATCACTTATTGGTTATAACACAGCGTGTCATCCTCTTTTTGTCAGTGCTGAATTTGTAAATGAGTGATGAAGTTGTAAAAAGAAGATGTTGACTATTAATGAACAATCAGTTTTGGTAAGATATTATTTCTATTCTGTTCACTATTTTCACACAACTAATGCTGTATTATTTTCTTACTCATTTTAATCAACATGCGACTGCCCGTTCTGGAAAATTCTATTACTATCCTACAAGTGCACAATTAAACCAAACTCTTTGTTCACAATAAGAGTTTTTATTTGTTATTACGAGTAGTTTTATCCAATTGAAATATCTATTGCTCCTATTTTCACAATACAGATTTTGAAAGAATCGTGTACCCAATTTTTTCTACACAACTTTTCTTGCTGGTTTGTTTTGGGTACATCTTATTGGCTCATTTAACAAACGCTGAAAGGCTGTTTGAAAAATTTTGCAAGCATTCAGTTTTATTGACAAGTATCATTTTGAGAAAAGAATTAGTAAAAAAAGTTTGATTGTTTTTAAATGTTTTGAACTATTAATATCGAAAATTAACTAAAAATGGAAAATAGTAAGAACTATATATAATATTTCGAAGTTTACCAAAATGGATTGGAAAATAATAATACCAAAATTGGTTGAGTGGCCAAGAGTTAATTTGACTTGAGTCCCAATCTTGAGTCATGTTCCCTTAAATTTAGAAAAATCGCCGATCTCTCCTTTATACAAACACTTGTATTAACAGACTAACGGACAAAAATTCTGATAGCCAGAATTGCTTTTGATATTCTACTCAATTAATCTAACCGGAGCTCCGCACGACACCGATATAGGATCATCCTTCGTGTCTGCCGCTACTCTGCTTTCATTAGAGCCGCTTGGCACTTGTAAAGCTCTCTTTTTTCGAACGGTATAAATCATTCGATTTGTTTTGAGAATGAGAAGAGACGATGAGGCAGCATATTTGTGTCCTTTTGTGAACACTAAACGCGGTTTTGTAAAGGATATTATTGCTATGCACTGTGCAGCTCCTACTTTGACATTTTCCGTTTCGATATCCTGAACATTGAACATGTAAAATACATTACCGCACTTAATGATCTAGGGTTTAAATTACCGCCAAAAGAATAAGCACCCAGCAAAGCTCAGCCATCAAGAAGATGCGGTGTGAGTAAACAGCAGGCCTTCTCTCAGAAAAGAAGAAGAAGACTTTCAAGACTGCTGTCTACCACAGCACCTTCTTCATGGCTGAGTTAGCATCAGTATTAACTGAAACTCAGTATTAACTGCATACATCAGTTATTAAAAGACTAACTAAGATTAATAGCCGAATTTCTGATTTTCAGCATCTTACATTCCTTATTTAATGCAATCGTTCTAATCTTTCTACTGCGATATCCTTCCTTACGACATTGACAGATGATATTTGGAAAAAATTTCGCCAATGTGAGTTATATTTATTATGTATTTTGTATTATCATGTCGTGTTTTAGGCTTCTGACGCGAAAGGAGAAACCGGATTGATAAGTGTTTAAACATTTCAAACTTCAGAGATCAGTTACTTCCAGATTTTTTACAGATTCAAATTCTTCGCACTCATTTTAAAAAATTTCAAGGAAACGAAAAATATTCGATGATTCCATTTCAACTTTTGCTTAGAAAAATACATAGCTGAAAAATTATAGCTGGAATTCATCGGAATAAAAGTATTATTCCGGAGAATGAACACGGTATAATTTCACCGTTACAGGTGGTTGCGTCAATATATGAAGCTGGAGATGTGGCAAATGTCGTCTATTACTCGCCCAACAAGCCACTTGCGCTCGTACCGAAAAGCTTTTTCGTACTCAAGCCAGGTGAAGGCGCAGGCCTCTCAAACAGCCAGAAACTAAAACGCACGATAAGTTTCACTGTAGGAGAAGAGGTGTGTTATCTTTAATTTGTTATAGATTTATAAAATACGTCACTTTTTGTTACTTTTTATTGTTTTCAGGTTGAATTCGAATTGGTGCCCGGTTCTGATCGAATTGTTCAGTGGATCCGCAAATCTCCTGAAGTCATGAATGTCTTCTTGTCGCAGGACAATTTTGTAGTAAGTAAGGAAAACAAAATCAGAAATATTTTATGGTACTCCAAAATATTTTCAGCATTCTAGAATATACTCGAGTGTTTTGGGATTATTGTGTAAACAAATCCTAATTTTTCTTCTAATTGCTCTAAACATCGTAGAAAATTTTGTAACATTCAAAAATATTTATCTTATGAGCCGCTCTATGATATTTTCTGCTTAGGCAAAGTCGACCGGCATCATCGCTCCGCCAAATGTGAAGCAAGACGGCTTATGGACCAAGGAGTTCGGCTGGGTTCCTCTGGAGCCGGAACAGCTCGGGAATTATGAGCCATGTATTGATGTCCCCATGAACATCACAATCGTAATCGATATAAACTTCGGAATACATGATAATGCGAAATGTTTCATGCTTGACGACTTCAAGGTAATTTTTTCTGTTCTATATTTTTTCTTTTGTTCAATTTTCTTTTCTTTTGACGATTTCTGTTTCCATTCCAAAGTCGAGATCCTTTTTAATAAGCATTTATTGCTTTCAGCCAACTTGCAGCTACAAACTTCTTTCGATTGACTCTATCTCCAAAAATCGCGAATTTCTATGTATTGTGGTAAGTTTTGCAAAATGTCCAAATTAGTAATTATAAGAAGCTTTTAGCCATGGAAAAAAAATCTGGATTTGGTAACGACCCATGACCTGGCGCCCGGATTCGAGGAAGAGAGTGTGAAATCTGAAGACACAATCTCTGATCGGCTGGAATGTTCGTATAGTGCAAATAGCATGGCATCATCCAATGAAAGAAGTAGGTTTTAGATTAATGTAATTGACAACTTTAGTAGTTCGTCCAAGAAAGGTCAATCCACTTTTGCTCTACCGCGAATTCCCAAAATTATAGTAAAAAAAAACTATTGCTTCAAACCTGTTTCAATGAAAGCTCTAGCCAGCCAACTTGGACACACACGATCTCCATAAAGAAATATGTATATATCTCGTGTATTTTTGAAAGCTTACTAACTCAATATTTTGAATGAATAAAACCTAAAAATTTTCTAATAATAATCAAACTAATACACCCAGTTTTACAGGTGATCTTCGAGAATGTCAAGTCTTTTCATCCTGGAATGCCGAACAATGTAAGATAGATTGTTAAATTTTCAAAAAATGTGTAACACAAAACTATTCATTCTGTTTAGTTTCCACAGATGATTGGACTATTAGCGTGCGCTACGTGTTCAACATAGACAAACTGAGAACAGAGAAGGCGTTGCGATCCACAAAGATGATCATTGGAGGGTCGGAATGGTACGAATTTGCTTTTATTACTTGATAAAATCATTCAAAATGCAGGATAAAATTTTGTTAGGGGTTTGACGAATCGATAATTTTGTTCCAAATTTTACTATTTCTATTCCAGATTTTATGTGAAAAACAAATCGGTAGAAATATATATTTATTTCATGTTGTGAACTTATTTTTATCACCACATAATTTCTCTTACACTTAGTTATTTGAATGCAAAGTGGCGTCAGACTATTTTAATTACCACCAATCGCTTTGTCCTTATCTATATTTGAAATAGTGTTATTGTATTCTAACTTTAGGCAACTTTGCATCAACGACATCGGAGATTCTCTCAGGGTCACTCTGTGTTGTAACATGGACTCTGATGAATTTTCTTACGACACAAATGCGCGCTATGTTTTGTTCGGACAAAAGCGTGTTGAATGCGAGGTTAAACATTTTTATTACATTATTATCGCTTATTATATTGTTTTGGATGCATGTTTTTGTATCTCTCTTTTACTAAGTACTTGCTCTTTGGGACTCCCTACGGGAGTCAGTACATATTTCTATATACTATTTTGTTCTGAACTATATTCGAACGACAAAGATTTTAGGGTTTTTGGCACCGAGGGGATTGCAACCTTCTAGCCTTTAGTTTAAGATTTATTTCATTTCATCACTACTTTTGATTTTGGACAGATACACAGAGAATAAGCACCCCTAAGAATGCACTTTCAAAAATTCCCATAGGACAACACACAGCTTTAACTTACTATAAGGATTATAAAAATTGACTCGGCGTCATATTTTGTTTTCAGTTTAAACACTGCTATGCATCGAATCGGATCCATATTCCAACTCTGCAGTACCTCTTTGAACAACTAAGTGATTCAGCAAATGGTCACATCAATGATGACAATCACGTCACTGTCCTGGCAGATTTCAGTTTTAAGCGAGTCAGAAACAAGTATCTTTTTTTTGTTGCAATTATCTATTTATAAATATCGGTTTTCTAGTCCCATAGACGTTCAATTTTTCTCAGCTCCGCCGCCATTCCGTAGCGATTGCGTTCTCGTCGTCGAAGACAAGCGTCTGCACGTTAATAAAGTGGTTAGTATTTATTATCTTAATACTGTATGTTACAATTTGGCCATGAACGATTATATGATTGCGATGAGTCAGAATTAATTCTTAAATTTTATTATAAAACTGCTTCTCGTTGAGTATGAGCACAGTCTATGATATATCGAATTTTGAATTTAAGTTTTGGGGGTCACTATAGTAACTACCCCCTTAGTAGATGTTCTACTTCCAATTGATTTTCTGATAGACATTCTAGTTTTTGATCTATTGTTATTGTTTGCGTGTCCGAGTAATGTTGGACCCATAAAAATATAAGCATTTATATATAAGATTTATTATTATATTCTAGTTTTCTGATAGACATTCTAGTTTTGAGTGCAATTAAAAGTCATTATAAATTTTGAACCTGTTTGAAAATGTGTTATTTGAAATAAAATTTGTTGAATTTAAGTAGAAATTCTATTCTAGGTAGACAATCTACCTAGATATCGAGGGGGTAAATACTATAGTCTGGCCAAGTTTTGATACTAGGCGAAATTTTGATATTAAGAAAATGAACGCTTAAGAGAACTCATAATGAAATAAGGCAACAAATAACGAATAATAATAAATATTACTAAAATTCTAATCAAATGATGCCATTCGTTCAAAAAGGATTCAGTCATATTTAAGTACTTTACTATATTTAAATACTTAAGCGCCCGAATTCAGTCATAGATATTTAACATTCTATCGCAGTCAACTTTCAACATTTGAATCCAACATAAAAGATCATGTCTCGCATTCAAAGCATATTCTTAATTAGAGTCCTCCATATAGCGTTGTCTATTTCTATTTTCACCCTTTGCTGTGCAACTTATGATTCGGACAGTCTTCTTAATGCGTGAAACAGAATGTGATCATGGATTATGTTCTGCGGATCATATTTGAGGGCTAGTTCATAAACCGCATTCTATTTCGTCGACGAGATAGTGAAATGACAGTCACAATGACTATTAAAATCACAAATATAACAACAAAGGACGGAACTTGGAGATACAGTCTTCCCTCTCTAATATGGCACCCTCCCTAATATGGCGCACTTTGGCCGAAACGGATTTTTTTGTATGGAAATTCCCTCTCTAATATGGCGCTCCCTCCCTAATATGGCGGATTTTTGGGGTCAGGCCCGAAAAGTGTCAAAAGGGTACCCCCTATTGTTTTTCAAAAATTTTTTCCGGCCGCCGCCAATGGCGGCGGCCGGAGAAAATTTTTGAATTTCTTACCAAAAATCCAAATTTTTTGGCCCAAAAACCATAGGGGGGACCCTATTGATTTTTTAGACAAATTTTTCAGAAAATGATTTTTCAAAACCATAGGGTCCCCCCTATGGTTTTTTAGCCAAAAAATTTTCATTAAAAAATTTTTGCCAAAAAACCATGGGGACCCTATGGTTTTGAAAAATTATTTCTGAAAAATTTGTCTAAAAAATCAATAGGGTCCCCCCTATGGTTTTTTGGACATTTTGCTGAAAAATTCGAAAAATTTTACAGATTTTGAAGAAAATCTCAAAAAGTTTGCCAACTAAGCAGACATGTATCACAAAATATTTCAACAAAAATTAAAATTTATCGTGATAATTTATTGTTATGTGAATTTGTATATTATAGTTCCGCTTAATAAAAATTATACAATATTTCTTACGCATTTGGACTATTTTTGGGTTGACCCTCCCTAATATGGCGCATTTTGGCTGAGACGGATTTTTTTGTATGGAAATTCCGTCTCTAATATGACCCTCTCTAATATGGCACCCTCCCTAATATGGCGGATTTCGGCCAAAACGGATAGCGCCATATTAGAGAGGGAAGACTGTAATAAAACGAAAGTAATTGTAATGGACACTATGTAATAAAGAGCCAGCTTACATCACATGGAGGCCTCTAATTTCAATACTTTTAGTTGTTATCGGTCTACTCCGCTTATTTCGACGAGCTTTTCAATGGTGATCCGGGAAAGAACGGGAGCAACGAAATCGTACTCACAGATGTTTCCATTACTGAATTCGTAGCGATGCTTTCTGCCATTTATCCCACCGAAGAGCAACTCGTCATTACAGGTATTATTCACTTTTACGAGATCTTAGAGTCACCTCTATATTTATTCGTATCAAAATTTTTTATTTTGAATATTTTTAAGTAAAAAACAATTTCGTCGTTTTTGTTTGCAACATTTATTGTTCCCTATTAATTTTTATATTTTAGAGTCAAATGTTCGTTCGATGCTCAAAATGGCTGCTCGATTTCGGATTCCTTTTATTACGGGAAAATGTGAGAAATTCTTGATGACTTGTCCAAATGAACCGGATGGAGAAGGGCTAACGTTGTCAAATAAGCTATTCCTAGCACAAGGATATCGCTTAAATAAGCTTAAGGTGAGTAGTTTTGATGTTGATCTTATCTATTAATAGAGCATCGATCGAGGTTTGACGGCCACGCCCATTTCGAAAGATAGCCGTTTCAAAATTTACATCTTTAGCTTTGATGTTGATTTGTTAATAAAGAGCAATCAGTAAAAAATGTTAATATCTTTTCCTAAGCCTTTTCTTGCTGCAAACTTTCCCAGAAAATCCTATTCTCCTTAAATTTTCACAAAACGTTTTGCGCTAGTTTATCAACCAAATTAAAATTTGTTTATACCATGCCTTACATTTTGGGAAAAATTAGGTCTGGAGCCTAGTAAATTCGAAAGACGGCAATTTCAAAATTTACGTTTTACTTTAAAGGGCCGTCACTTTAGACTAACTTCGAATTTTCTGTACTTCGGACCTATTTTTGATTTTAAAAGGTTGATTCATTTCATTGATTTAGAATTGGTGCATTTCGCATGAGGAATTCGAAAAGTTGGATGCCAATACACTTCGCGTCATTTTGAAGAACATCAACTGGTAAACTTGGATCGATGATGGCAATTAACAAAATACTGCCTATCTTTTCGTATATTTGTTCTGCATTTTGATTCGCATATTTTATCAAATGTTTTGCTAACTTTGGATTAAAACTAAAATTTTGTAATCTGAAAGCTTTGTTGCTAAATTTAACGCATTTTACAAACAAACGCCAAACAAGCTTTGGGAATCCATAAGTTTATAGGATTTATATATTGGCGTCCATAAAATATTCTTATTTAAATAATTCGATAAATAAGATTTAGTATTTTATTCCATTTTAACTATAACATTCCCCAACATAAATCGTGCATAATGAACGATTCTTCAAATATAATGGGCATAACTTAATCCATTTCAGGCTCTATTTCGTAGACTAGATAATGACGTGAAGTCACATTTAATAGTCGAATAAAAAATATCAACGAAGGACATGACCTCCAAATAATAAAACGAAATAAATTGCCATACTCATGAAGGTATAAGCGGTGCGTTATAAGGCTGTAAAGGAGTACAAATATTTTTAAACCTTGTTTATAGTTTCGCTTCTTTTGACATTTTATCACCCATCTTTAAGATTGGTGATAATGGTAGGAGCAAAATTTATAATTTACTGATTTGCAAATTTAATTTACTGTAGACTCCCTTTCGGTTGTCAGATAATACCAACCTGGATTGATGAACAGAGATCGATGAATTCAAGACTGATCGATGCATGGCTTTGCTTCTTTACGCTTTAAAAATAAAATTTTGTATTTTGAAAGGGTTTACTGTCAAATTGTTTTATAAGGTTGGTGTCAGGGCACTCAAAGTATTGCTACGTGGAACCAAAGCTCTCCAATTTCGAAACTGGTGTAATAAAAAATCATCAAAAGACCGATATCCAAAAAGTTTCTAATTTTGTTCCATTTCGGGGATTTTGTTGAGCCGGAATTTTAAGCTATTTCCTAGCTGAAAGGATATGTAAAATACAATAGCGAAATTATTGATGACATAATTATGGCATTAAACATGCCATCAATCGTCTACAATAGCGAAACACATTGATGAAATTTGATGAAATACTTTTCAAGAAAGACAGACAAAAATAAGCACCCCTAAGAATGCATTTACCCAAAATTTTGGACAGACAGACAAAAATAAGCACCCCTAAGAATGCACTTCCCCAAAATTTTGGACAGACAGACAAAAATAAGCACCCCTAAGAATCGACTTTCCCAAGATTTCCTGGTTACAGACAAAAATTATGGTACATTTATGCGAATTTGTCTAAATTTGTCTACATTTTAGCTAAAAATTGACCTCAAATTCAGATTCCACGCTAAAAATTACCCTAATTAGGTACCTGTCTAAAATTAAGCACCCCTAAGAATCCACTTCCCGAAAATCCCAGGAGACGCCAAATCCGAGGAGACGCCACAGCGCTTTAACTTACTATAAGGAGATTACACCAATTGCTAATTTTGATATCCCAATGTTCCTTAATGCAAATGTATACGTATAAAGGTAACATTCGTTCATTTGAATGGATTAGCTGTATATTTTTTAGAATCCTTTAAGAATGAACTTTGCGAAAATAAATGTCTACCACCAACCTACGCATAAATAATATTCAAAACAATTGTGTGGACTAGCATTTTTGCTTAGGAATGTCGTAAAAAGAAAACAGCACTTAGAAAGGTACGACTTTGGCTAATGAGTCTTAGCTGCAGAATAAATATCACTTAAACTGTAAGCTCAAATATTACAGAGCCGTCGCTCAATATGGACATGGATGCCACAATAAAAAAGTTTGGCTTTTTATCCAACGAAAAAGGTCTAGAAAAATCTTCGAATAGGGAACGCCTTTGCAAACAAACCTTCCCTCCACAATACTCCTATCCCAGCCGAATTGCCCTATGTTCCACTTGTCCCCAAATGTCATTTTTCTGAATTTTTTATCGTTTGAATGTTTTAATCATTACACAGCGTATCATTCTCGTTTTGACGTACTGATGGATTATATCCACAGGCATTATGACAACAATTTATTGTATTTGAGCCATTATTAACGGCGAATCAGTTTTAGAAAAAAACTCGCG
Source organism: Ditylenchus destructor (assembly GCA_022814885.1). NCBI lineage: Eukaryota > Metazoa > Nematoda > Chromadorea > Rhabditida > Anguinidae > Ditylenchus > Ditylenchus destructor. The sequence continues at coordinate 106,503 of JAKKPZ010000075.1, forward strand.
CCTATGCTGTTCATTGTTGTCATCGGCCCAATTAAATGCAGTGCGTACGTCCCAAATGAACTGTTCTTCTCGTGCCCATTTTCAATTTAATCACAAAGTGACCGCTCGTTCTGGAGAATGCTCATGCACTCAGCATCAGGCTTCATCCTTGCATCGTCCTGCTGTTTAATTGCGTAGTTTCTACCCCAATTTTCCTGTGTCTGCAAATTTTACTCCTCATTGTGCTGTTTGTGATTCAGACGGCAATATCACTAAAGCAGCAGCCTGAATGAAGATTTCAAATGGAAAATTCTATTTCTGAAACTACAAAAAGCGCGCGAAAGAAGCGCGCAATCAGATGCCTTTTATCTCAATCGTGGCACGGTTTTGTTAAAGTAAACAACTTAACAAAAGAACATTCATTTCCTTTATAACTTTTACAATTACTGTATCTGCCGGATTTTTTCAGGGCAGTTTTCCTTGTTTTTCGCCAAGTGTTATCTTACATGCATTTAATAAATACAATGAGCACTTAAGGCTGTATAGTTACGATCAAAATCACGTGACCGTCCACGACTCTTTCTCAACAGTTTTATTTTAATTTCCTCCTTTGAAAGCCCACTTTTGGCGAAGTGATTTATAGCCCGGCAAATTTTTTCAACGCTAATTTGGGGAAATTCTTTGTCAAAAGTTAGCAAATTTAATGGCACTTGAGCATTTTCTAATACCTCTGCGATCTCGTTTTTCTTTTATATTATCATTTTCCTTTTATATCCTGCGTTCTTCCCTGCCAACAAATGTGAACAAAATTATTAATTGATGGCAAAAAATGATAAAATTGGCCATTCTTTTCATCGAAAGCACATTTTTTTCACTGTTCCTTGTCCTTATGTTGCTTGATGTTCGTAAATATATATGCAAAAAATCTCGGATCTCTTCGATACCAAGTGTAATATAATGGCAGACATTACCGGGCTGGCCGAAGGCGAAACCGGGGCAGGTCTAGAGTTTTTTGGGCACTGCTGAAAAACTAGGCCTGGGACTGTTATCAGTAAAGCCTAGGAGAAAAGAGTTATGTTTGATGATCAATATTGTCCGCAACACGTGTACATCACTTCCATATGCATTAAATATTTTTTGATTATTGAATTAGCCAATTTGTGTGCTTTCAGATTATTTATTTCATGCGATCGTTCTAATCTTTCTACCGTTATATTCTTTCTTTTTTTTTCACGGACAGATGATATTTGGGAAGCATTTCGGCAATGTGAGTTATTTTATAAACCGTTATTTATTTAAACCGAACTGTCGTGTTTTAGGCTTCTGACGCGAAAGGAGAATCCGGATTGGTAAGTGTTTAAACATTTCAAATTGTGGATTAATAATGAATAGCTAGAAAGAGATTAATCAATTAATAAATAGATTAATACTGAATAACTAGCGTTAAGTTCAGGGATGGTTGTTACTTCTTTTTCACATTCACATTCAAAATCAAAATTTTTTATATTCCTTTAAACTAATATCCTTGCCGGCGATTGCCCCTTCTTGAGAAATTGGGCCAACTCCTTTCACATATCTTGGTTGACTGTCCCAAATATTCCTTTTTCGCACTTATTTAAAAAATTTCGAGGAAACAAACGGAAAATATTCGAGGATTCCATTTCAAATTTTGCTCAGAGAAAAAATTATAGCTAAAAAAGTATAGCTCCGGAGTAAAATAAAAGTATTATTCCGGAGAATGAACACGGTATAATTTCACCGTTACAGGTAGTTGCGTCAATATATGAACCTGGAGATGTGGCAAATGTCATCTACTACTCGCCCAACAAGCCACTTGCGCTCGTACCGAAAAGCTTTTTCGTACTCAAGCCAGGTGAAGGCGCAGGCCTCTCAAACAGCCAGAAACTAAAACGCACGATAAGTTTCACTGTAGGAGAAGAGGTGTGTTATCTTTAATTTTTATGAATTCATAAAACACGTCACTTTTGTAATCCTATACCCATGATATTACTATACCATATTACTATACATGATATTATTACATTATTATACATGATATTACTATACCATGATATTATTATAAACCTAATTTTTTATTGTCTTCAGGTTGAATTCGAATTGGTACCCGGTTCTGATCGGATTGTGCAGTGGATCCGCAAAGCTCCTGAAGTCATGGATGTTTTTTTGTCGCAGGACCATTTTGTAGTAAGTTTTCATATTTTACAGCATGTTTTAAAATAATTACTGAATGGAAAACATGATTATTTTTTAAACTTAATAGAAGCTTAATAAAGTTCCCGAATATTATATGGTACTCCAAAATATTTTCAGGATTCTAGAATATACTCGAGTATTTCGGGATTATTGTGTAAACAAATCGAAATTATTCTTTTCATTTCTCTAACGGAAATTTTGTAACATTCAAAAATATTTACCTTATGAGCCGCTCTATATTATTTTCTGCTTAGGCAAAGTCGACCGGCATCATCGCACCGCCAAATGTGAAGCAAGACGGTTTATGGACCAAAGAGTTCGGCTGGGTTCCTCTGGAGCCGGAACAGCTCGGGAATTTTGAGCCGGATGTACCGATGAATATAAGAATCGTAATCGATATAAGCTTTGGAGAACACGAAAATGCGAAATTTTTCAAGCTGAACGATTTTCAGGTAATTTTTCGCGTACCTTTAATGATTGTGTGATGAGCGGAACACCCAAAAAATTTATACAGTACCAAGACAATGAAAAAACCTGAAAACATCAATAAAAACAGAAATTTTATGTTTACCCATTAAATTTGTTTCTCGGCTAAAAAGAAATTGGAAAAGTAATTGCACTTTCTTTGTTTTTCTTTAGAAGGTGAAATTTGCATAGCATTTGACCAATTCGTATCTTTTGATTATTCTGATCGCATTTTAATTGCCAGGAACCATTTTGATAAGCATTTATTGTTTTTAGCCAACTTGCAGTTACAAACTTCGCTCGATTGACTCTGTCTCCGATAATCCCGACTTTTTATGTATTGCGGTAAGTTTTGCAAAATATTCAAGCTACTATTTATATGAAGCTTTTAGCCGTGGAAAAAAATGACGGATTTGGTAAGGAACCATGATCTGGCGCCCGGATTCGAGGAAGCGAGTGTGAAATCTGAAGACATAAACTCTGATCTACCGGAATCTTCGTATAGTGCAAATAACAGAACATCCAATGAAAGAAGTACGTTTTCATGATATTAGATTGACAATTTTTTGTGATATGTCTAAGAAAGGTGAATACGCTTTTGCTTACCGCGGTTTCCCTAAAATATGCTAAAAACTGCTTCAAAACTGTTTTAAGGAATTCATAAAAACTAGTCGGGCACGTTATAAGGAGACGGAATACTAAAGCATTTTGGATGATCAGCTTCTTAATGCTAATTGAATCGTCAACACTAAGTCATGTTATTATTGTCGTTTAGATTTCGACGGAAACTTGAGGATGATAAGGCCTCCTAGATACAAACGTGAAGATATACCCGAATGCAGCTCTAACCAGCCAACCTTGGACACACACGATCTCCATAACAAAATATATCAACGTGAGTGTTTTCTTATTTACTAACTCAATGGTGAGGAATATGGAGATTTTGGATGTGCTAGACCTTCGAAACTAGAAAAAATATGTGATTCTTAAGTACCGCATTTGATTCTCAGGTATCAATAATCAAACTAATAAACCCAGTGTTACAGGTGATCTACTTGAATGTCAAGTCTTTTCATCTTGGACTGCCGAAGAATGTAAGAATATTTAAAGAAAAACACAAAACTGTTCGTTCTGTTTAGATGCCACAGATGATTGGAGTAGTAGTGACCACAAATCTGGGACTACAACCTGGGCCTGTCTCAGCCGATTCAATAAAGTGCAACGCTCCTCTTCAGGAAGCAGAATTAATTCCGCTAATAACTCTCACCTGAAAGAGGATCTCCGCAGGAATCGTTTGCCCACCATTCCGGAACAATCGTATATGCCGAACATAGCGAATATTCCATTAAGGAGACAAAACGAAGCATCAAACCGTCAGAATGCAACTAACAATCAACAGGCCGCAAGTACTAGTCGTCGGGTGGTGACAGGTGTGATATAATATTTTGCGTAAAGATCAGAGCGAATACAAAATATTGTTTGTATTGACTTTGTTATATTGACCATTTTCTTAATATACTAAATTTACGCCATAATTGTTTTTAAAACTGATGTAAAACATATTATTTATAAGTGCTTAGTATGCCAACTATTTTTACCTTTTTCTTATCGCTCTCAAATTTTAATTCACAATAAAAATGTTATATTTTTGGGTAATTCTAATAATGCTTTAAGGCGAAGGTTTGAAAACGTCAAAATAATCCAAAAACCACATTTTTCCTTTTCAGACTTTAGAGAGCCGCCCATAACCGAAGACAACGCTTCACCATATTACGTTGGCTTCAGGCACCCCAGTCAGTCGCCACGTATTACGTTCGCTAGACTCTTCAATATGCGCACTATGCAAGTTAGCAGGCTTCCGTACGACCGAATGAAACTACAATTGGTTGAGGACGCCGATCCAGAAATTGGGTAAGCCGATTTTGCTTTTTATTGATTGATTTGAAGTTCCGTCTTTAATCTAAATTTGCGTTTAAATCCAATTGACCAAAATGCAGTAATTTTATGTGTACAGTTTTTCGTTCTGAGAAGATTTCGAAAATTAAGCACTTTCATTGATCTAAATGAAAATATTCATATCCCTTTGGGGAGTCATGCGAATTGAAATTATATATTTCGCGAAATCACGTGATTTACTTCAGAGCAGAGTTGCATTGCGTAAAGCGTTTGTTCCGGATGCCATAGCTCTTCTATCGAGGTGAAAAGAATCGTTTAGTGTAAACGAATCTAACAATTTAATTTGCTGTTTTCTACTTTTATAATTATTGCTCAATACTGCTTGCTCAATCATGTTGATCTCGATTCCTGTATAGTGCAATAAATTATCAAACATTTTTAAATTGTCTCAGTTGTGTATTATATTTGTTAGCATGATTTTTGTTAAAATTGCTTCTCTGATCTCTCTATTGATTTTCTGCAAACGAGTTGCCATATTTCTTACTAATTGGCAGAACTCACTTTGAATATGACACTTAAATGATTTCTATGTTTGTAATACTTGGTAGTATTCGTATCTCGGCACTTCGCTTTAATGATCAGAAATCTCATATTATGAATTCTATTGTAGTGTATATCAGATTTTGATGCTAGAACAAATTTCTATGAGAAAATATTTATTTGCTTCTATGACGGCATAAAAAATAATAAAGTATTTTATTTTATTACAATTTATATGCAATTGTGATAGACATATCGACGATCAAAATAAAAATAAATGTCGAACAACCCTTCTCGAAGGGATGCGAAGAAGAGCACAGGCAAACGAAAATAATAAACAAATGGTTAACACGGTTGCGCGCTGTTGGATATCATATTGCGCCTCGTCCATTTCTTTATTCCTGAACAAATCCACATTAATCAGAGGAAATTTGGCGTCATAAGAAGATAAATTTAATATATTCGAATCAAAATAGAGATATGTTACGGCTGGGATTCTAAACTATAATTTTGTAAAGCGATATTTGTAACTTTCGTCGGCCTATTTGCCAAGAATATGCGCTAAAGTACCTGGACAAGACCCCTAGCAACGCCCCGTTCCATTTCGAAAATTTGTTTATATATCGAGGAGGAATTGTCTGGGATTGTTCGTCGGTGAATTGTCCACAGACATTGCCAATGCATTATGATAAAATCTTGATTCTGGGAATGTGGAACAAGTATTGCGGTCTAAGAATTTATGGTTGTCAACACTGAGTCCTCATTCAAACCAATACCTGAGATTCGTTGTGACGAATAGTAAGTTGCGACGATCCTGCTATTCAGAATTAGTGGGCATCACAAAGCTGTTGAATGAGCATGCCAGTTAGTACAATCAATAAGCAGACCATGAATATTACCAAATACAACCTTTCGTCCGTTATTATGATTCCTCAATACCAATGTCAGTTGAATCGAAAAGCACGTACAGAAGTCGCTTATAACGGAAAAATGTAAAGCAAAAGCCATAGCGGGTTGAGATTTCTCAATGGGTTTTTATGGCAACTTTTTCGTCTAAAATTTTTTTTCTGCCACCAAAACGCTTCTTTTCGCATTAATTTCACAATTTAGCGGCAAAAAATATGTTGGTAGAAAGAAATTCTTTCATTACAAAATTTTGCTCCAAAATTGTTGCGAAAAATGTTTCGGGTAAATCGGGTCCCTCTAAGTTGATAGGTGTCCGTCCGCCCCCAATAGAATAACCCGCTTTTTGGGGGTCCCGGACCCCAAACTCGCGAGTACCCCCCCAAAACCCATGATTTTAGGGGGGGTTATCAATGTCAGATTTGGGGTTGACATACGTGAAAACGTGACATCCGTGTGTCACGTGTGTCACGTAAAAGGGCAACTTTCTCCAGACGGCTTAGTTCCGGGCGAGTGATACGTCATTTTGTAGCTCTCGATGAGACAAGACGAATGACGTATCAATCGGCTGGATACAGGCCGGCGAGCGGGAGATATGGCCAGGTGCAATCCCGAGAATGCAACATTTTCGCGCACCTGGAACTTTCTCCAGACGGCTTAGTTCCGGGCGAGTGATACGTCATTTTGTAGGTCTCGATGAGACAAGACGAATGACGTATCAATCACCTGGATACAGGCCGGCGAGCGGGAGATATGGCCTGGGGCAATCCCGAGAATGCAACATTTTCGCGCACCTGGAACTTTCTCCAGACGGCTTAGTTCCGGGCGAGTGATACGTCATTTTGTAGGTCTCGATGAGACAAGACGAATGACGTATCAATCACCTGGATACAGGCCGGCGAGCGGGAGTTATGGGGCGCCGCCGTGCGGCGAAGCCGCTGGGCAGTCCTATGGAATGATAACCCTAACCGGAATGATCACTGATAACTTTGACATCTCTTTGACTCGTTAAAAATTTACTACTCTACGAAACGCAACAATGATTTATTGAAGTCAAAGTAGATGGTTATATATTTTCAATACAGGGCAATGCCTGTGGCTAGTCTCGTGCCTGGCGTAATTAACATATCTCTCTAAAACCAGTAATTACGACCAGGTTACGTTCGGTAAAAGCTTCGATTCTAAAACTTGAAGATTTCTGAGCATTTCAGAATGTTCATAGATCACATATAGGCACTGCCAACTGGCAATTATCAGAAACGTAAAGCAAAAAGTTAAGACAGTGCTATCTAAAGTTGTTGTCAAGGTTTGATTCTGCGTCACCAGTAAGATATCTTGGCTTCTTCCCTAAACACCAAGCGGCAGCGTTCCCCTGTGACGCTCAAATAAAAATAACTGTTCGGCATCTTTCCGTCGTCAGAACAGGGCAAATGAGGGGTCGTTGGAGACAGTGTTTTGCTGACCGGGCAATTTGGTAAACTGACCTAACCGGTGACCAGACCGGCACCCCGGTCAGGTATACCAGACCTGACCTGACCGGGGTCCCGGTCACCCGGTCAGGTCAGGTCAGGTCTGGTCAGGTCATGTTTAACCTGACCTTCTGTATGACCGGGCTCAAAATTTTCCAAAATCGTTAAAATGGTTAAATTTTGCCTGTTTTTCAAGCATATCGTTGTAATGTTCATCTATTTTAGGTTTTTACACCTAAAATGGACTTTTTCGCAGGTTTTTAGAGCATTTTTGCACAATGTTGGGAAATTTTTGAAAATTTTTAGAAAATTTTTTGGAAAATGTGGAAAATTTATGAATTTTTTTGAAATGGATATTAGTGTCATCCAAGAGCGAACATTGTCTCGGCTTTAGAGCGAATTTTTTCCGTCTTATGTCATAAATATTTTTTATCATTATATATCGGTATCGGCCGACCTCTACTCCAATCCACTTTTGTAATCCATGAAGAAAGCTAGGAATAAAGGCGCTAGGACACAGATAAAGTATGAATGAATTTTAATAAACTATACAGAAATATAGTCAAAAGCGGGGTACCTCAAGGCTCGGTGTTAGGACCACTTCTCTTTCTCTTTTACATTCATGATCTTCCCATATTTTGCAATACTTCAGGTGTTTCCACTAAACTACGAATTAAGGGAGAAAAAATATGAGGTGTAGGCCGGGGACTCTGCATTAAGTTGTGGGGATGATCCGGTGACGCCCACTCCTAGGCATTACTCTCCTGACCTGAACTCCAGAAATCTGATTACTTGCAGTTCTCCAAAAACACTAAATCATGCTTCACAACGTAAATTGTTACATCTGCTTTGAGTTTGAAACCGAAAGAAATACCCCTCTCCCTCAATAAAGGCTTTATTGAAAATCCATCTTCATTGTTGTTGTAATTGTGTATCATTTTCACGTCAGATTGACATCAATTGTAGTCGCATTTTAATGCATAAACGTTATTTATTATTTATATAGTGGGGTCTGGGGGCGATAGCCCCCAAGTGGAGAAGAAAATTTGAGAATTGGGTCAACTTTCATTGAAAATTTTAAACATTCGCCGAAAGTTTCGCAAAATTTTCGCCGGCCACGCCCTATCGGGCACGGCCGCCTCCGTTTTTAAGGGTTTTCGGTCAGATGACCGGTCATCTGACCGGCTCACGCCGGTCACCTGACCTCTGACCTGACCGGACACCTCCGGTCAGGTCAGCATGACCTGACCGGCACCCCCGGTCAGGTCAGGTCTGGTCAGGTCAGGAGGTCAGGTCAGGTCAGTTTAAACCCGGTCAGCAAAACACTGGTTGGAGAGCTCTTGAGCTGTCGAGTAGGAAATAATTTTCATTCCCGAAATTCAAGTTTTGAATTCGCGCCAAAACATATAAGACAGATAAATGTGTTTTTAAGGGTTTAGGCCATACATAGTGGTGGTTTTTATGTTCGCAAACTCTAAATCGGGCCCTTCTGGATAGTTTTGCTTTTACACTCGGAAAAACCCACTTTTTGGGTAAAAATGACATTTTGAATCGAAGTATTTACCTGGGTGATTTTTTGCACTCGGGAGTTTTTTGTTTTCGGATTGCTGAGTCCGAATCTGACGTCAGATCTAGGATTAATTCTCACCAGATCCTGATATTCTCACGAGGTTAGGATTTTCGCGGGCGGGATGTTTCTTGATACAAAGCAGAGGGGGTTGCTGCGAAGCAGCATGCGCTTACCTGGTTATCACTGTACTATAGCGATCAATATCGGGGCACAGCTACCCGTTACTTCATTCTAACCCTGCTGAGCAACATAGCGACGTGTTATAGGTACTTATATGTACCAGCTGCATACCAACGTCTGTACAGATAAACATCCGGCTGGCGTTAATTAGCATCAAATGTAACGTTTCAGTTAGTTTTTGTTGTTGTTGTTACAATTGATTCGTTTTGTTCATCCCATCAAATTTTGTTCGTTTAATTCATTTCCCACAGTATGGATATCCATACGATTTTGGTTTGCTAAAGACTTCACAAAAAGAAAGAAACGAATGAGTGTTCATTATTCATACAAAAAGTGTGTCTGTAAAAAGATCACATAGAAATGACATGACACGGACACTGCGGTTTAGGTAAGAGTGGAAAGATACTATTATTTTTGACTGATTGCTCCTTTATTAACAGATCAACATCGAAACTACTCACCTTAAGCTTATTTAAACGATATCCTTGTGCTAGGAATAGCTTATTTGACAACGTTAGCCCTTCTCCATCCGGTCCATTTGGACAAGTCATCAAGAATGATTTGATGATCAAAATATGATCATTGACATGATCTGCATCAGAAACTAGAAAATGTCTCTGTTGGAGAGCTCATGATACTCACATCATATGTGACGTTAGTCATATAGGAATACAATTTAAGGTACTAGGGTGTTTTGTTTGCGGTGTCAATGCTTTACACTAGAGAATGCTTACTAGCAGCAATCACAAATTTGCTGGCGCAATCAAATTCTGAGTTTAAAATATAACTTCAGAAACGAAATACATCATATTAGTTGCGAGGCGTATAGAATTCAAAATGTCGAAAGGTTTCTTTGTAGATTCTTTGTAAATCGACCCCGCTGAATCCAAATCCGGGATCAGATTTAAACTTTGGTCTTTGATTTTTGAAGTTTTCCCTTTAAAATTGGGATTTTTCCATATATTAAGGAAAAAGTTCAAAAATCAAAGACCAAAGTTCAAATCTGTTCCCGGATTTGGGTTCAGCGGGGTCTATTTACTATGGAGAGGTTCCATCATATTGACTTGAAATGCCTTAAAAAGCCTCTTAGCCTGCATGCCAAGGCACGATTCTCCACTACTGCGCCTTCTCTAACAACCCGCGAATTCAAACGGTGATCGGTATAACTTGTTGATCATAGTACTTTCAGAAAGATAATAAGCATATTCCTCGCGAGACACAAACAATTCAAAAAATTAAAAGGTATATAAACGCTTTACTTGCAGATTCGTCATTTTTGCTTCGTCAATCGTGAATTCGTCTTTCGATCTTCTCAATAATTTTCGCTTTATAGCGAGTTAGTAAAACCTATTTTTGTAAAATTACATATTAAAAAAGAGAGACAAGAAGAAATCCATTTGACACAAGTGAGTGATTTTTGGTGAGTAAAACCTTAGGAGTTAAAGCAAAAAAGAAGTACCACCCCACTATTTCGTCCTGAGCTCTAGATAGTGGGTGCGAAGCGTGTACTCCCGGGTTTGGACTCATCAGTAGAGATCCGGGAGTTTAATCGTAAAAGCTGAGTTATGGATTTCGGAGAAAAGAAAAGACAGAGAAGAGAGAAAAAAGTCCAAAAAAAAAGTAATCCTATTAAAGAAACCATTCTAAGTTTTGGTGTCACTTTTTATAACCTATGTAAGAAATAAAAGCATATTTTCCTAGGAACCATTTAGCAAAACATGAAAAATCCATTTTAAGCATAAAAGATCCAGAAAAACAAGCAAATCCAAACTCACAAAACATGCGCGACGATTAGCATTCAACGCAATGTCGCTTACGTTGTCGTCCTCGACTTCTTCCATCGGTTGTTCCACGGTGTCGTGCGCTGCAGAGCTTCGAGTCGGATCCACGATGTTCGCGTCTTGAGCTGTTCCAGTGCTGTCCATGGCGATAGAAGAATTTCGATTTCTAAACTGAGTTTGTGTAACAACATTAAAGGAATTAAACACGGAAGTTATACACGCAAACATATAGTGAAGTATAGGAATTATCGAAATAGAGGTGCAAAAGTTAAGTTATGGAATTGTTATTCAGTTAAATATTGTGGGACGTAGAAATTACACAAATTTGAAGCAGTAATTATGAAATTGATTTGTGAGTGGAGGAGTTAGACTAGTGTTGTGAAATCTAATCACGCGTTGAAGAGATTTAATTAATCGATTTAGTTTGCTTAAAGTTCCTTGTGGGACGGTTAAGTTTTGAAAGTTGTTCGAAGGAATGTTTGTTTTAAGTGAATTTAGATTTAAATCTAAAGAACTAGACCCATAAAGCACTAGATATACAGAATTTAAAACATAATACAGGTAAACATTCGAAGTTTAGTGCAGTGGGGTTCTAAAGATAAGTGAATGGTTTCGGTTGATTTCAAGAATTGATTTTAGTTAGTTAGTTTTGGATTGAAATAATTTTGCCCTGACGTCTTCAATAGCGTTAATAGTTAATCTGTTAATGTACGCAATCATGGAGTTTTTGTTTTTCACAATTTCTTGAAGTGAACGATTTACAAAGTTGTCAGGGCAACCATTGTTTATAAATGTCTGTATAAGAAGATTAATGTTGAATTTCAAGCCACAAAGGGTATTATTTGTATGACTATATCTAATAATTTCAGTTATTAGTATATTTCGTAGCATATTTTTAGGAATGCAACTACTGTACTTAGGGTACTTAATTACTTCAAATCGGAAGTCTCGTGTTTTGTCGTACGTTTTTATTTCGATTTTTTCATTACAAAGTTTAATATCCAAGTCCAGAAAAGCAGTACTATTTCGGTTGTCTGTTCGGTTTAGTTCAAGAACATTGCCGTATATAGCAGCTGTGTGATTCTTGATGTTTTCATTTAGTGAAAACAGGTCATCTATGTAACGGAAAGATACAGAAAGTTCACGTTTCACTAAATTGTCGCATGTTCCGAGGTACTTAATTTCCATAGCAGTAAGCATAAGATCAGCTAGTAGGGGACTTGCATTACCACCTTGAGGTACACCTTTAATTTGGACAAAATTACGATCAGCGAAACGAACGTAACTGTTTTTAATAAGGAATTCCACCATGTACTTGACTTCATAGAGCGTGTAAGGTGTATAATTTTTATGATATTGGTGACTAAAGAACGCTCTGTATTGGTTACAATGAATTTCCTTCTTTCCAAATTGTGCTTCAAAAGTACGTGTGGTCAAATACATTATTGCATCAATTATATCTTCATGAGGTAACGAAGTAAACAAGTTGCTAAAATCCGCACAAAATAGTGTATCACTTCGTGGTTTACGATTCTTAAGATTATTCGCAACAATGCTACTAGAGTTAACTGACCAATATGTATTCCAACCAGAACGATTTTTGGTTTGATTGCAGTAGTTTCTGATGTAATTTTTCACAACTTCCAGTATTCGTACTATGGTGATATTGAGTGGTTTGGAAATTGCTGTCTTAGCACCTGCTATAAACCTGTACTTTATTGGTACTTTGTGGAATTTGGGTATAGCAAATATAAGAGGAATGTTCAATTTTTCGGTGTTAGCTGTAATTTTACGCTCTCTGTACACTCGTTCATATTCACTAAAAATGGTGGTGGTGTCCTTGGTTGACAGTTCATAAGTATCATTTCCCGAAAAACTTATTACTTTATTGTTTATCGTAATACCGAGTTCTTCGCTTAGCTTCATAAGGTAGAACTTTTTACAAGTTATCGCAAAGTTATTCGCAGCTTTATCGACGCATGTAACAATAAATTTTTTATCTGTTGTTCTGTCAATTTTGTGACACATATTATCTGCGGGTACAGTTTGTTGGTCACCAATCTTGTGGAACCATCCGCTTTCACCAATACTAATTAGTCTTTCGGTTACTAGAGTTTTACTTTTAAGTAGTTCTCTATCTTTAGACTTTCTTGCTATTGATTCAACGAGATCAGTTCCAAGTTTGTATACTATACCTCTAAATTTGCTAAGAGTCAATGGAAAGTCCTGTCTATGTTTAGTTCCTTTTTCGATTTGGGTACGTAGTTTTGGACATTCGATTACGGCTGTGTTACCTGTAATGATATGTCCATATTGAGTATCGACAAATTCAGGTGAGTTTTTACATTCACATTCTTCATTCATGATTCTAATGAGTTGGTTTTGAGTCAAATTCTTCAAAGTATTGTTGTAATTAGAGAAACGCAGAAAGTTGTTTTTAACCAAATTGTATACGAGATTCACCTTACAGTTACTTTCCTTGAGGTGTAACATGCGTTCAATTTTGCTATCGTGTATCAGATTTCGTATTCCAAGTTTTTCCATTACTGAGTTGAGAAAATCTACTTTAATGAAAATTGGTATCTTTTCGGTAGTGACAATGTGTTTTTTACGATTTAACTTTATTATCGCAAGTAGTTTTGAAGCTAGTAGACTTTCCTTGTCTTTACGTGTGTTTTCCACCTCTTTAAGCAATTTGGTGGTTTCCATATATTTGTTACTTCTGAACATTTGGTACATGTCTCGTATTTCGTAGTTTTCGGGTGTTTCCTTCTGGATCGCTTCCGTCAGTTTGTTCGTTGACGTACTATTATTAATAGTAAATTTGGCTCTTCGTTTCACGTTTGGTAAAGGATTGCTAAAGTAGTGTTTGAAGTTTCGTTTCTTAGCGCAGTTCATATCTGTAGCAAATCCATCCATTCCGTCCACTTTGTCATTCATGCCAAAGGGATAGATAGTGACGAGTTGGTGCATCCAGAAATTCTCTGCTTCACGTCTCATGTCAGTTTGACAGTCTTCGTTTAGTTTGTGAACTACTCGTATTCTCATGTCATTTTTTGTGTGGTGTGAATTAAAATGGTTAACTAGGATAGTGTCCTTCTGGTTTTTACCAACGTCATGAAGATGTTCGCCGAAACGTTTTTTAACGGGTCTTCCAGTTTCACCAACATAACTGTATTTACATTTATTGCAGAAAATTTGGTACACAACATTTTTGCTACTACATGTGATCCTGGCATTACTTTGGTTAACAGTTTCATACACGTATTTATCTATACCGTGTATGAAGTTGTGATCATAACGTGGACAAGTTTGACATTTTTTGTCATTGCACTTTTCAAACAAGTACTCTTGTAAGGAGTTTTTCTTATCATTAAACTTACAAATGTATTGGTTACCTTTTTTGTGTATGGAAAGTTTGGCAAACATGCCGGTTTTGTAATCGGAATTCCAGTGTTCACTATACTGATTGGGTTTTTGGTTTAGTTTAAATTGAGTTTTGTTAATCCGTATAATTTCACCACGGCTCCTGGATTAGGGATAGCGTGGCTACGCCCATTTTACTCCCGTTCTCTATCTGATGTATGTAATCAGATATCCACACATACTTCATATGATGTTCATGTTACTACCAGATTCCAAATGACACAGTATGCCTATCGTCGTACCGTAAATCTTCAGCAATGTCGTCTGTTTACTTCGGTGTCGCAAGATCTGGTGGTGCTGGTCAAAAGTCAACGTATATCGCTCCTCGAGCTGGCGGCAACAAAAGCAACGCAAGTCCTTCTGCTGGTGGAGGTGTAGTGCCTACCGGCGGAGCTGGAGCGGTAACATCGGTCTACTTCGGTATGTTTATTTTCTGGTATCATTCTATCGTAACGCTCTGAATTTCATATGAATGCTGATAGTGTAGGTAACTTTAAATTTAAATTGTAAAAAGCATTTCTCTGTTGATTTTTATGGATACTAACTAATAATTTTATATATGATATGAATACTAATTCTCCAAATATTTCTAAGCATACCCTTCTAGGACATTTTTTTGTCCAATAGGCTATAATATCATTCGCAAAAACGTGTGGTGTATTTTTTGTTTCCTAAGGGATTTTTGTGATCCTAGGGATTCTGAAATTTGTTAAGCTTTCGTTAAAGTTGAAACTGCATAGATTTATTAATAAAAATTTTTTAGCTCGGACTCCAGCAGCGGCTCATCCTGGTGCAGCAAACCAATCGGTCTACTACGGTGTTGGCGGAGGGGCTACGGTGTACTTTGGGGGCTGTGCCGTATATGCCCGAAATCGATGTCAATCGTCTCCATTTGATGAGAGAAGTCCGATAAACACAATTTTTTTTGTAGAAATGCTTGTAAGAAAGTCAAGCCTATCGTCGCACCGTAAATATACTTCGGTGTCGGAGGATCTGGTGGTGCTGGTCAAAAGTCAACTTATTTCGCTCCGAGCGCTGGTGGCAACAAAAGCAACACAAGTCCTTCTGCTGGTGGCAATCCTGCTCCGAGAACGTCCGTCTACTTGGGAGCTGGAGCGATAACCTCGGTCTACTTCGGTGTCGGCGGCGCTGGCGGCGGCACAACTCCTGGAAACTATTTTGCGTATCCGGCGGCAGCTAGCGGTGTTGCACCGGTTCCAATGGGTATGTTTATTTTATGATTTATTCTATCATAACGCTCTGGATTTCATTTGAATGACAAACGAAATTGGCAAACAATTGCGTAATAATGATTATGATGTTATAAAAATTACGTAGTAATAAATTTGTATTGGATACAGTCCAATTTGGTATTTTTTGCGAAACAAAAATAGGATTGCATTTGCCTGCTGATGCTGACGCGTCAGCTTCAACATCAAAATGTATATCTAATGCTTTCGCTCCATTTGTTTTTAAAGTGAACATACCAAAAAATGTACAAGCGAAAATACTAGAACATTTCGTCAGTTTTTCTGCAATTGAGATTCAATATGTCTTTAACTATCAGCTTTTCATCTCCATTCGTGTTTCCAATTTATTGCGTTTATTTCTTTCCAAAGCTGCAGAATAATCTCATCTGATTAAAATTTTCACTCATTCCGCATAATAATTGTGTACCATTATTGTATGCGTTTGTTCATATTATTTGCTCAGTATTCAATTTTTAAGCACCCAGCAAAATGTGGTACGAACTTTTGCGATTCTTCTCTCGCAAAGAGCTCGTTATACTTCAATTCGGCAACAGATTCTTCGCCAAAGCAATTCGAGATTTGAAACTTCCTGCACTTCATTTCATCGCTCGTCTGGCCATCGGAATGATCAATCGTCCTAAAATGGGAATTTTTTATTTCGTTGGCACAGAAGTCAACGCCGACAAACTTATTCCAGGCGACACATTTTGCCCGCCCAGCTATGTGCGCTTTTCCGAAATCACTCTCACTACACTCGTCATCGACGGCGATTTTATGGAGCGTCTTAAGAAGCACAAAATCACATTCACGAACTGTGCGTTTGTTTTCTTCAAACTTAACGTTCATGAAGAACCTGCCAACGAGGCAATGAAGACTTTGATGGAAGATGTTTTCACAGGTGAGTCAATTATTAAAGAATGCTCTCACCCTTGTTTAAATAGCGCATTTCTTCTTTGCTGATCTGGTTATATATTTGACTGAATTCGTCATGGGTCAAAACATTCACCTTTAAAAGCTGACATATTCCAGGGTGGGTGTGATTCTCGTGTTTGCCAATTTACTGAACAGGTTTACTGACACACTCAAATCACATTGATTTTCTCAGTAGATCATCTATCTTTTCGAGTTAAACAATTGGAACAAATCAGTACAGAAAGTGAACTCATCCACAAGAATACAACAGGAACAATCGTAATTACTTTTTAGAATGCACTAAAGTTAACCTCTATACAAAAGGGTGGACTTCAGCCAAACAATTGAAACTCTGCACTCTTCCTGGTGTATATAAATGCAACACGCTATTTTTTGACGGCGACAAAATGGTGTTGTCCACCGAAGACCCATTCTTTGAGTCCATGATCGAGTGGCTTCACAGCGGTCGAGGAAGCACGGAAAAATGCATTTTTTTGCAAGGCATTGCGGGTTCCGAGGCTCTGTTGCGAAAACTCATAACGGTAGGCTGTTCTTTCTTTTAGTAGTAAATAGTTTAATTGATTTAATAATTATTTTGATAATTGATACATCCACTCTAACCTATTTCGCAGGATGGATGTCGGGGCGGCGGGGGTTCTTTTGGAACTTTTCAGGATCCGCTCCTTGGACGCATGATAGCTCAAAATGCTCCCCTGGGAATTCTGACTAGGGAATGTGTAAAAATTTTTCGCGGGCGATCTCGAAAAAGTGGCTTTTTTGCCAAAAACTCATTTTTGCCAAAAAATGACATTTTTCAAGCCAAAGCACCTACGGGGCTGATTTTTTGCGCCTGGGCGTTTTCGATGGTGCTGAATCCGAATCTAACATCAGTTTTGAGATTTATTCTCACGAGATCGTGGTATTCTCACGAGGTCATATTCATTTTTTTATAGAGAATTGTGCCAGTCTCGCGGCGAAGGCCGCGGTTTTCCCTTCTTGTCTGTATTTATAGTAAATATTTGCTGTCATAAAAAATAACACTATGTTAGTAAAAATTGTATTCTACGCTTTTGGAAACGAACCACATCTTTATTTGTGTTCCTCGAGTCTAAAATGCTTCATTTTAGATTTTTCACTATTTCGAAACTTTTTGCATTTTTCAATTGTATAGTCAAATAAGATTACTTTCCGTTCATTGTAATGATACCCATATTTAAGAAGTTTGCGGATGATGTCGAGTGTCACACTTACAGGATCTATATTTTTGACCTCCAAGACGACTTTTTGAATGAATTTGCCGGCTTCTATGCTGCGAATACGACAACTGGCGAATGTATGTTCTCACATGTGCATTTCGACGACGTTGATGGTGCCAACTTTTCCCTGTCACGATTTCTTTCACTTTAACGGCATCATTCAAGAAACGCAATAAAGCCTGATTCTGTTCCCACGTTGTTGTTAAATTAACTTTTATTTTTTCTCTGTAACATTATAACGAAAATAAAATATTATACATATATGCCAGAAAAGATACACGTTGAATAACGGTTAACAAAGAATATAATATCTTAATCGAATTGTAAAGTTGGGCATCGTATTTTTATTATGTATTCGGATTTTGAGTCTGTTTGTTGCGACATAGTAGTTCAATATATTTTCGCTTTCTTTTCATTTCGTTCCGGAACAAATGGTAATAGCGCACGACTTGGTCTCATACAAGACCCTGCTCGATTAGGATCTCTTCCGTTATGTTCCACTTCCCCTAGTTATTAAGCCGCTCGGTCCAGCCACTATCGACTCGCCCCGCCAATGTGAAGCCATGTTCAATTCCGCCACATTGCCCACATCGCCATTATTCTGATATACTAGCATTGATTCGCGTCGTTCCGTTACTTTTGTGGATTTCGCTTTTATTATAAGAGTATTGGATTTACAGGGTATCCCAAAAAATTCTACTGTGATTTCGTAATCGCTATGTGTTTATTTTTGTCTTTTTGGGATCAATCTACCCAGATATTCTTGTGTTCTCATTGATCTGTTATTTGTATACCATGGTTATTTTCACAACTTTAGACACACGGTACTACTTTAAATACCGCAATTAATAAGTAGTGTTCAGGTAATACGTCGGAAATTCCAGATACAATAACGACGTAATGTTTTGTACTGAGAAACATCCCGCCCATAAGTAACATCCCGCTCGCGAAAGTCCTGATCTCATGAGAATGAATTCTGAATCTGACGTCAGATTCGGATTCAGCGCATCCGAAAACACCGGTTTTTAAAATTTCCTGAAGTGAAAACGCGAAATATAGGTATATCGGCCATCTGCAAAAGTCAGTAAAGTTGCAATTTCAACAAAATAAGTTGTTCCTTCTATTTTTAGCCGGAACGTGCGACTGTTTTTAACGGCACACGTATTTTTCTTACGAAACACCAATTTTAAGACTGAATTTAAAGACCGAAGTGAATTTCCATTGTGTATTTTCCAATTCCATCGGACAATAACTTCCAACAGCCAACAGATATTTGTCTTCTTTAAATTTTATCTACACAATACACAGAATAAGCTTTAATCTGCAGGCTAACAATGACTTTGCCTTAGATTAGCTCAGTCCCATGCACGAATTATTGTTATATGGGTTACGATTTATCCCATTGTTATGTGGGATTTGAGACGACTATAAATAGGGCAGTTATGAACACTCGGTCGTCATTTCTGCGTCGTTTCTGATTGTCGTCTGCTGCCTTCTCACAGAACCTTTATGGTATTGACTTTCATTCCCCTTCCTTATTTGCCCAATTCTTATTTTCAGATGTCTGAGTGCTCTAAACGGAACCACAATCCTCAAGCTGCTCCTGCTTTTGTGCTTAACGTGAACGTGGCTGTGGGTGTACCGGATCTGTTTGATGCTCGTCGCCGTCCACCGATCGTTACGGTTGATTCGTCGTCAAAAGCTGCTGGAATTGGTGAAAAAGTATGTTTTGTATTTTCATTCATAATACGGTCCAAGGGTAGATTACAAGTTTAACGAAGCTGCAATGTAGGGTGACCCAAAAAAATTCTACTGTGATTTCGTAATCACGATGTGTCTATTTTTGTCTTTTTTTGACCTCATATTCAAATGTGCTGAAGTAAAATTGTATACCAAGTCAATAATTTTCGCTTTATAGCGAGTTAGTAAAACCTATTTTTGTAAACTTACATATTAAAAAAGAGAGACAGGAAGAAATCCATTTGACACAAGTGAGTGATTTTGGTGAGTAAAACCTTAGGAGTTAAAGCAAAAAAGAAGTACCACCCCACTATTTCGTCCTGAGCTCTAGATAGTGGGTGCGAAACGTGTACTCCCGGGTTCGGACTCATCAGTAGAGACCCGGAAGTTTAATCGTAAAAACTGAGTTATGGATTTCGGAGAAAGAAAAGACAAAAAAGAGAGAAAAAGTCCAAAAGAGTAATCCTATTACAGAAACCATTCTAAGTTTAGTGTTAATGTTTATAACCTATTCAAGAAATAAAAGTATATTTTCCTATGAACCATTTAGCAAAACATGAAAAATCCAGTTTTAAGCATAAAAAGATCCAGAAAAACAAGCAAATCCAAACTCACAAAACATGCGCGACGATTAGCATTCAGCGTAGTGTCGTTTACTTCGGCGTCATCCACTTCCTCCATCGGTTGTTCCACGTTGTCGTGTACTGCGGAGCTCTGAGGCGGATCCACGACGGGCGTGTTTTGGGCTTGTCCAGTGCTTTCCATGGCTATAACAGAGTTTCGAGTTCTAAACTGAGTTGTGTAATAACATTAAAAGTCAGCAATAATGAATAAAACACGCGGAAATATACACGCAATTACGGTAAAGAATGGGAATTATCGAAAATGGGTATGCAAAAGGTTAAGTAATGGATTTTGTTGTTCAATTAAATATTGTGGACATATAAATTGCATAAAATTGAAGCAGTAAATTACGAAATTGATTTGTGAGTGGAAGAGTGAGACGAGTGTTTGTTAAATCTAATCACGCGTTCAATTGATTTAGCTTGCTTAAAGTTCCTTGTGGGACGGTTAAGTTTTGAAAGTGGTTCGAAAGGAGTGTTTGTTTTAAAGTGAATTTAGTCTGAATCCAAAGATCCAAACCCATAAAGCACAGATCACGCAAAGTTTAAAACACAATACAAGTAAACATTCGAAGTTAAGTGCAGTGAGGTTCTTATAGATAAGTGATTGGTTTCAGTTAATTTCAAGAATTGATTTTAGTTAGTTTTGGATTGAAATAATTTTATTCAAAGCTTAGAATCTCTGCTTTGATTTGGTATATAACCTTCTTTAAGCATATTTACATTTAGCATCAAAAAAGACAAGAAAAAGAGCATCGTGATTCCGAAATCACAGTAGAATTTTTTTGGGACACCGTGTACTCTAATTAAGTCACATTTCCGCCTGTAGACTGTCCGATATTTAGACTTAGTCCTTAAAAGGTTATAAAATAGCCTAATGAATAGCCTATATACTCAATTTTTTATCTGACTACTAAGGTGTCGCAATTGTCTCTGCGCAGTCGTGAAAATTCACCGTCGAAGAATGTTCGTACAGCGATGTCACCTACCGCTTCTCAAGTCAAATACGGTCAAATTTTGAAACAGCAAGACCAAGAGAATCCTTATAAAGCGCGCTACCAAACTGCATCGCAGGTTTGGTTTTTAACACACTATTATTCAACTTTGTGGAATGTTTGATTGCGTATGTTTATGCGTAGGTCCGTTTCCTCCTTTCTAAACGAGTTTGAAAGGCAGAAAGAAGGGTGCAAAATTTGTAGAGTGTCTTTAAATTTCGGTGAGTTGGTGCAGGTAAATTAATTTGCGTTTGTGTCTATGTAAGTCAGTGCATGTAAATTTATGACACACTTCCTTTACATCTTAACCCTTTATTGCCCAGTGTATCCAATTGGATACGCTAACTTTGGAGTAATTTTTGTCCAATTTTTTTGGCCTCCTAGCTCAAATCTGATATTGCTCTTATATAGCCAACTTTTTGTCCTTAATCAGGATATGTAATTTGTTTAGCCACTTATCTACGATATTGCCCTGAAAAATGGCCATTTTCGAGACATACGCCCGAAAATCGAGGAAAATTGACGAATTTTGGGGGGTCACCTTAAATTCTCCGATTTCTAAAAACCTTTGTAACTTTCGAAATTTGGCACCTTTTGCGGAAATAAAAAACTTGCCGAGTAAATCGGCTACGCGGAATCCAGTAAGCTTGTCAAATTCCGTGCAGAACCTGATTTTTTTGGCGCAAATTTGAATTCGCGCCAAATTTTCGAACCCGTGAAAATCGCCATTTTTGGTCGAGTTTTAAAAAAATAATATTTTTCCCGTTATCAAGGGCCCAAATGAGCTCTGTATACAAAAAATCAGCAAAATCCCACGATCGGGCAATGAAGGGTTAAAACGTTGGTTTTTTAGGTATATACCTAAAAATCCTCGCCCTAATAATCGCATTAGTATCCTTTTACCTAGTATTTCCACTCTAACCTATTTCGCAGGATATATGTAGGGGGGGTACTATGGGTTTTTCCATGCCGGTCAGTTACGGGGGTGTGTGATAGCTCATTTTGTAGGTTTCGCCGAGATAAGGCCGGGGGTCAAAAAAAATTTTGGCGCACCATTCAAAAAAGTGGCTTTTTTGGCCAAAAAGTGGCAAAAGTGGCCATTTTTGGTTAACCCCGTTGCCGCTCAGCTAGGGGGTGTGTGATAGCTCATTTTGTAGGTCTCGCCGAGATAAGGCCGGGGGCGCCGCGGATGCACGCTAACCGCGAAAAAAAACAAGATAAAACCCGCCGATTCGAGGCGGTAATCCGCCGAGAATCGGCGGGTTTTATCTTGTTTTTGGCACTTAGGTGTTTTCGGATACGGGGAATCCGAATCTGAGGTCAGATTTTGGGTATCTGGATTCAGAATCCCCGATTCTAATGCACTGTTGACTTAGCGTGAAAATGGTAACAAATCGACGTCATTTTAATTCTGTCCAAAATTTACGGAAAGTCGATTCCATCCAGTGCATATTGCCCCAAGAAGGCTCGACTGTCAATTGACCTGATCCAAAATGCTGGACTTGCTGACAGCAGTAGTGGCTAACACTCAGCCCAACTGGACTGTCCCAAGAGGGCTGGACTGGAATAAGAACGGTGGACTGGACTAAGAATGCTGGACTCCCAAGAAGGCTCGACTGTCAATTGACCTGGCTGGCCCCAAGAATTTTGGACTGCCCCAAGAACGTAGGTGTTGGAGCGGCCGAAGGCCGCGACGGTCGACCCTAACGCTGGACTGGCCTAAGAACGCTGGGTTGACCCTATCCCAAGAACGTGAGGCTGGCTCCAGCCCCGAAGGGGCTGGCAAAAGTAGTAATAGTTATTATATTAACCTATACTTTTTACAATTCATTACCGCTTATAATTACCTTTTAAGTACTGCTTGAACAAAGATGACTTTTCGACCGATTCGCTGAAAGATATTTTCGACCTTCCAGATGGTTTTCTCGACGACGACGACAATGGCCCAAGCACTGCCAATACTTATCGTTCAACGAGCCAAGCTCCAGGTATGTTGTACACTTATAAAAGATACTCAAGTCTACATTTATATTCAGCTGAACGCCGATTCAGTATGGATTCTTTGCGTGAATTGGCTCAAGTACCGAGCATTTCAAATATCAACAGCAGAATGGGATTTCAATGTGTCACTCCGCTACAGGTACCGTTATTTTTCTCTTCCAAAAATTGGATCGGAATTCCCAGTTTCCGCAAAATGTCACTCCGATTTGGTTCCCAAAAACCGAGATTCAGGGCTGGAATCCCGAAAATCGCTCTTTTAGTTATATTCGCTCATATTCTCATCAATTTTCATCCTTTCTATTTTCGGCGGTTATGGAAAATGGGATTCCTTCACACACTCATTTTAGTTTCACATAATAAATGTCATAGTAGCAGCCTAGATACTTTTATTTTAGCACGCTCAGACACCTAGTGAGCCGCCGTCAGTGAGATCCATGCTGTTTCCTCGAGTGTACACTCTGGAGCCGATGCCGACTGGAATGGTGTCGCCTGACTTCTCTTCCGCTGATCTCGGAAAGCTCGTCCCTCTCATCGCTAAGCCGGTTGTAGCTGAGGATTCTTCTGGTCAGGATCAAGGCGGTATTGCAGGCGAAGAGAAGCAACCCTATTTTGTCGTTTTCTATGATCCGACAAAGGTGAGTCCTTTCATTCGTTTAGAAGTTTTAATGAACAGAGCTTAGTCTTTCTGATCTCGATAGAATTCCTGGGCAAAAGTAAGGTCCTAAGATGGCTTTTCATCTGTTTAAATTTATCACATGTTTGATTTTTACTGCTAAAGTTCATGGAACCATGTAGATATTTTCTATGACTTGTATGTATACTTCCTAGTAATCCAAAATATTTAGCGCGATCCGACGGGACCTAGCACGACAAATGAGCAATGAGCCGTTTAGTGATTAGAAGAGAACGTGAAGCGTTAGGACCAAGAAAATATATATGTTGCATAACTGTTCCATAATATAATTGTATTGTTCTCGATATATTAATAAATGTTGCTTTGATATTGATAATAAGCATTGAGTGTATAGAACTGTTTTGTTAGTTATCAAATAAGATAGAGTCCCTGGACAGTAGCTCTTGTCACATGTTCAAATGGAATTTGTCCTGCAGCGTTTGATTGCTTTGAACATTGTTGTACACAGTAAACACGCCTTGTTTATAACAACATTGATGCTCAAACTTTTGGCGTCAATTTGAACATGGGACAAGAGCTACTGTCCAGGGACTATGATTTATCAAAAACACAGCCGAGATAATTCGTTAATAATCAATCGTTCAACGTCAAATAAAAGCAAAGAATGTTTGCGTGCCTCTTCATTAACCCTTCATTGCCGAGTGTATCCGTTGGGATACGATTTTGATTTGCTAAAGACTTTACAAAAAGAAAGAAACGAATGAGTGTTAATTATTCATATAAAGAGTGTGTCTGTAAACAGATCACATAGAAAAGAGAAATAAACAATGGCGGCCATAATGATTTTGATAAAGACAGCTCACCAAAAGGAAAGCTAATGGTAACGCCAGATTTCTGTCTTTTGTCTATGGCTCCGGCAATGAAGGGTTAATTTTTTGGATGTGTTTCCATAGAACTATCATAAATTATTAGTTACATTTACTGGTAAAGCTTGCTATATACGGTTTGAAAGAGGAATGAATGGGCTATCCATCGGTATGTAACACTCACGAAAAACATTAGTTTAGATTAATAAAAATTGGCTTTAAAAAACCCCGGATACTTTCTTACCAAACCAATAATACCTTTATTAGTCAGGTTACCAACTTGGGCATTGAATGCGTATATTTAAGGGATATCAGAAGATATCACACAGTCACATAGGCAAAGTTTGTGACTCTTCCTAAAAACATATGTGATATATGACATATTGAAAGATAACATTATTTATAAAACATAAAGTTGGCGAAATGTTGGGCTATACTCACGGAGGTGCCCATGTTACTTTACTAAGAAGCCAGTGTCTGTCCCTGCGTCCGTCACTGTGTCCACTAGCGTTTAGACCATTTTCACGGCTCATTTCCGGGCAAGTGATAGCTTAAAATGTTCGTACGGATGTGCTGATATAGATTTTCAAAAAAAATTAGACTAAATGTAGACAAAATGTTTTAGAAAAAAAAATTTTCGGCGCGGGACGCCGCGATAGCGGCGTCGGCTGGTCGGCTAATGAGCTTTGTGGCCAATTTTGCTGCATTTTCGGAGTTCTGTTACCCTGTTTCATTCACTTTAACCCTTCATTGCCGAGTGTATCCGATCGGATACGATTTTGATTTGCTAAAGACTTCACAAAAAGAAAGAAACGAATGAGTGTTCATTATTCATACAAAGAGTGTGTCTGTAAATAGATCGCATAGAAAAGAGAAATAAACAATGGCAGACATCATGATTTTGATAAAGACAGCTCACCAAAAGGAAAGCTAATGGTAACGCAGACATTCTGCCTTTTTTCTATTGCTCACATTTTTTCAGGGCAGTTTTCCTTGTTTTTCGCCAAGTGTTATCCAGTGTTTTGCTGACCGGGCAATTTGGTAAACTGACCTGACCGGTGACCAGACCGGGACCCCGGTCAGGTATACCTGACCTGACCTGACCGGGGTCCCGGTCACCCGGTCAGGTCAGGTCTGGTCAGGTCATGTTTAACCTGGCCTTCTGTATGACCGGGCTCAAAATTTTCCAAAATCGCTAAAATGGTTAAATTTTTGCCTGTTTTTCAAGCATATCGTTGTAATGTTCATCTATTTTAGGTTTTTTTCACCTAAAATGGACTTTTTCGCAGGTTTTTAGAGCATTTTTGCACAATGTTGGGAAATTTTTGAAAATTTTTAGAAAATTTTTTGGAAAATATTTGAAAATTTTTTATGGAACAATTTTTAGAATATATTTGAAATATTTCTGGAAATTTAGAAAAATTTCCTGAAATTTTTTGGGAAATGTGGAAAATTTATGAATTTTTTTGAAATGGATATTAGTGTAATCCGAGAGCGAACATTGTCTCGGCTTTAGAGCGAATTTTTTTCCGTCTTATGTCATAAATATTTTTTATCATTCTCCGTCAAATTTCGTTCAAAATTTTGACTTTTGCAGAAGACATTCTCAATTTATGACCATTTAATTGTGTTTTTATAAGAAAGTATGTTGTTCAATCTGGAGAATTCGTATACTCCAATCTAGAGGTCGGCCGAACGTTTTACCGATACCGATATATCGGTCGAACCGATAGTTTCATAAAATTGAAGATATTACCGATATTACCGGCGATATATCGGTATCGGCCGACCTCTACTCCAATCCACTTTTGTAATCCATGAAGAAAGCTAGGAATAAAGGCGCTAGGACACAGATAAAGTATGAATGAATTTTAATAAACTATACAGAAATATACTGGGGTCTGGGGGCGACAGCCGCCAGACGGAGAAGAAAATTTGAGAATTCGGTCAACTTTCATTGAAAATTTCAAACATTCGCCGAAAGTTTCGCAAAATTTTCGCCGGCCACGCCCTATCGGGCGCGGCCGCCTCCGTTTTTAAGGGTTTTCGGTCAGATGACCGGTCAGGCGACCGGCTCACGCCGGTCACCTGACCTCTGACCTGACCGGACACCTCCGGTCAGGTCAGCATGACCTGACCGGCACCCCCGGTCAGGTCAGGTCAGATCTGGTCAGGTCAGGAGGTCAGGTCAGGTCAGGTCAGTTTAAACCCGGTCAGCAAAACACTGATGGTAACGCCAGATTTCTGTCTTTTGTCTATTGGGTCATTCAAAACGACTTGCGAATGGAAGTAAGCAGCCTATAACCCATCCCTATGTGAATGTGTGAAGGGGGTTGGGCCTATTTTTGAACAAGGTCAAACAAGTTCATAATGTGGCAATTTTCCAGCACCACACCCGCCCATTTCTAGGATCCCAAACGCCCAGGACCCACCCACATAACTTTCCAGCGGACGGTCCCTTACCTAAACACCTCATGCCTTGGCACCGAGGGGAACTCCATATTGGTGATGAAAGAAAAACAAACAAGCACAGAGCGGTAGGCAGATGCAAATCCTTAATCCCCTGACCACCAAGTTATTTGCCCCCATCCTTGGCAAATATGAAAAGCTATAGCTTCTTTAGAACATGCCGATATACGGAACTCTGTTCCTAGGAAGGAGAAAAGGTGAAAAAGCAATGCAAGAAAATAAAAAATTCTTTGTGAAAAGTGCGCTAAAATATCTGCTTACAAAGGTACCATGAGTGTCTGAGACGATCCTAGCGATATATAGTGAAAAAATCAATCAAAAATGTCCATTTGAATTCGCGCGCGCGTCAGTTTTTCATTTGTCATCGTTTTACAACTTCAAGTCTAGATCAGATCTGTCCTTTAAGAATAGTTTTATAAAATATGATAATTTTTGGTTTCGACCCTAATTCTAGACCATTTCCATGTTGCTTGGGTCATCATCAGTAGAATGACAACATGGTACTTAAACTATTTTATTCCTACTTTTATTCATTATATAAACTGTATATTCATTTTATAAACTAAACAAATATAGCAACTTTATTTTATAAAAACATTATTGAACATTAACATAAACAATACCAAATTACAATTATGTCAAATATATTTGTTACGAAGGTCACTGGTTCTTGATTCAATAGTACGTTTCTTTTTCGACCCATCCTCCGGGATAACGACGAATTAGAAATCGGCGAGTCTCATCGTAGAGTACGATTATTATCGCGAACGGCATAGCTGGGAACCACCAAGCAAATCTGTAATTAAACCATAATAGACAAAATTACAACTTCCTTATTACAAACCACTATCTATGGCAATAAGGCAAACAACTATGAGTCCTCATGCAATGGTGCAAAAATGGTCACCAGTTACATGAAAAATCTTACCGAAGTCCATACATATTGAGCGCAATGTCCAAGTAAGGACAATAACACAGGAAAGCTGCCAAACACGTTTCGAAGATAAGACTGAAATTTAGCATCCAATTGTTCATTCCCTGATGTATGATTGAGTTTCTTCGAGTCTTCGAAATGATCAAGTCAGCCCATTGAACAATAACGATTGAAACGAAGTAAACAGTTTGACATGTGTATTCCAGGATCTTGCGGTTTTCATATGTCTAAATCATTGCACTACTTAACCTTTAGAGCCAAATTGTCATCAATAATTCTTTTTCAAATATCGCATTATAATTTCCAATTGTATTAAGGCCATAAAGAACAGATCAATGCTATAATAATATTTGTTTTATGACACATACCCATTGTTGCCCATAACTGTCCACAAGGTCATTGACCCCACGTGAATCCCATTTGCTTCTTATTTGATATAGATCCCACGGTAGGAAGCCGTTTTCAGCCATCACCCAAAAGTATGCGAAGAAGCCAGCAAGCGCTTGAATCACACCAATTTGTAGATACGACAATGAGATGAGTCTTATGTTGACAAGCCTATCATGCTTTGCATCGCGAGGCTTTCTTTTCATAATATCAGATTCCGCTTGTTCGTGTGCCAAGGAAATTGCCGGTAACTAAATTTGATTTAAATAAAAATTTACGCAAAATAGTTTACCATGTCAGTTCCAAGGTCGATGCATAAAATTGTCACAGTTCCAAGTGGTAGAGGAAGACCCAACATGATATACACGAGGAACGGCATTATTTCTAAAATAAACAATTTATATACGGAACATACGCGTAACTAAATATACCTGGAATATTGGAAGAAAGGGTATATGCAATACTCTTCTTGAGATTGTCGAATACTATGCGTCCCTCTTGAATTCCGACAACAATCGATGCAAAATTATCGTCTAAAGATTAGGATTATCAATTTTTGCATTAATTAGCCTGATTAACATCAGAAGCACTAGCGCAGCCAGGGGGGGGTACCGGGGGTACGTACCCCCCCCCAAAAAAAATGGGAAATTTGGAAAAAGAGTGTAAATCAGCCAAAATTTGGCCGGTAGCCCCCCCCCCGCCCCCCAAAATCCAAAAAGCGGGGGTCCCAAAAATCCGGTCCCCCCCCCAAAATGGCCATTTCCACTGAAACGTACCCCCCCCCCAAAAAAAAAAATCCTGGCTGCGCCACTGATCAGAAGTAGAAAGTGCAATTAATATCTTACCTAGAAGAATCATATCGGCAGCTTGTTTCGCAACATCCTATAACATCACTGATGCAAACATAATCATCAAACAAAAAATTACTTACAGATCCGGTAATCCCTATAAAATAGATATGAAACATCAAAAGACATTGTTAAAGATATTAACCAACCCATAGCGATTCCGATGTCAGCTTTCTTTAAAGCAGGAGCATCTGAAATATAAAATCGCGTAAAAGTAAAAAATCAAATAATATATACCATTCACGCCATCGCCAGTAACAGCTACAATTTGGCCCTGGTGTTGAAATGCCTCGACGATCATAAGCTTCTGTTGCGGCGAAGTTCTCGCGAAAACAATTTCCGAATAGTTTTTGACGATTTCTTCCAGATCCACTTCAGACATATTACGGAGATCAGATCCATGTACGACAATAGCTTTTGCTTCACTAAACAAATTTATCACAAAAAAATGAAATGTAGACATACGAGCATACAAATTTTATTGCTTGCAAAAGTATCTATAAAATCTCTTATTGTAGTGTTTAAAAATTCTGACATACTAAACCTTATTAAACAAGATATTTTTTGTTCATTAAAAGTAAATTTATTATATTCTGTAGCGTATATTACCAAAAAATTTATTCCACGCTTAAAGTCTTGGTGAAAAGATTCCCAATTTTCTTAGTATCCTCTTTAATTAAAAGACCTTAATATTTGTTTCACTTAGTTGCAATATGATAATAAACTGTACTCCAAATTCCCTATAAACCAACATGTAGATAATTCACAAAAATAGTTACCTTTTGTCAACCGCATCGACATGAACTCCTTTTTTTGCAGCTATATCTTCGACTGTTTCTGAATCCTCCGATATTATTCCGACACTTTTTGCGATGGCCTAAAATGGACCAATAATGATCTAGCTAATATTAATTCTAACTAGTATTAATATTATATAATGGAACGCGTAAAAGACAAAACCAAAATTCGATTTAGCTCACATATTCAAGATCCAATTAGTTTACATACCTTAGCAGTAATAGGATGATCGCCTGTAACCATTACGACTTTGACACCAGCAGAACGACATTTTGCAACTGCTGTAGGCACTGCGGCTCTCGGAGGATCAATCATGGACACAAGACCGACAAATCGCAGTCCTTCAATCGGAAAGTTTGGTTGCGGTGTTGTATCGAATTCAAATCCACGCGGAAAATCGTTCGTGCTCAGACGCAATTCACAGAATCCCAGCACTCGCTCCCCCATACCGCCGAGTTCCAAATAAGCTTGTTCGAACGAACGCTTATGATCTTCGCTAAGCATCACTTGTTGACCATTAATTAAAATAGTTTTGCAGCATCTAAAATTGGCATTAGTAAAATATAGACAATTTATTTAGGAAAAGTCTCATCTTGAGACTTTCGTTTTTCGCGTAAACTTCAGTTATCATATCACTAAGAAAAACAAATTAGCTAAGGGCTCTAAGCAGAACCTAGCCATTTTATATGATATCTGAGATAAACTAAATTCCTTACGTTAAGATTCGCTCAGGAGCACCTTTCATCACCAGCAAATAGCCTTGCCATTTCTCGCCATCCTCATCGGTATCATGTATAGAAAGCTGGTATTTGTTGGTCGAGTTGAATGGAATTTCAGCGACTTTTTTATGCTGCGTGCGATAATTACAAACGTTGCCCATAACAATTTCCGCGTATTTAAGGAGTGCAATCTCAGATGCATCTCTAAAATCAATATTATCAGAATCAATAAATGAATTATATAGCATAATATTTAAAGATAGAATATAACATGTTTCAAATACAATCAGTGAAAACAGTAAACTAAATATTTCAATTCTAAGTCAGAAACAAGACAAAATGAGACTAGATTAAAAATTCTGCCTTTGTTCTCAATGAATATTACTTATTTTACTCCAAAAAGGAATTCTGTGAAACATAAAGCGAAATTAAGCAACCGACCATATAAGTTTGAGCAACTCATACATGCATATTAAAATTATCAAAGCTATTACCCGGTGCATTCACGTCGTAATATCGGTTTCTCCATCTGAAAATAACAAAATGTAAGTTTTTTTTAATAAACGTCAAATTTTAAAAGTATCCTTTTGTCGGTTTATTAATGTCGGTAACGAAATTAATATTTGAATTGGCGCCATTCATTTTAGCCCCTTTAGAAGGGGGCAACCTCAAATCTGATATTGCTAACCCCTCTTAAAATACGATTTTAGAGGGGGTTAGAAATATCAGATTTGAGCTAGCCCCCTTCTAAAGCGGGCAAAGCAGAACGCCAAGCATTCACACGTTAACTTTGGACCGACATTAATAAACCGACAAACAGACATATACCTCGCCTTGCTTAAATTCAGCTCTATTACACAAGGCAATGATACGTAGCAAATTAGCTTCGGTCGAATTGGCGCTGTACTTTTGCTGCTCGATAGCCAAATTTTGTTCCCCGCTCGTATCGCATTCTCGGATTGTTCCATCAAACCATGTATGCGCAACCTAAACTAAATTTTTTAACACTTATATTACTACTATATGCACTTACAGTCATTCGATTTTGCGTTAATGTTCCTGTCTTGTCCGAGCCTGAAAATATCCGAATAACTTAATTATTCTAAACAACATAAATTTAGCTCAAGTCTCAATTAAATGAAAAATGCTTCTTCGATATAAAAACAATACTAATAAATCCTTTCATTACTGCTAATCGCAAATGAAATACTTTATTGGAAACATTCCAAAATATGTTTCCTTATTCAAGATAACTGAGAAATGTTATGATAACTGTGTGTTCATCAGCGTCGAAGAGTTGCCCACGTTAAAAATTGTCCATAACATTGGGAAATGAATAACTTAACAGATGTACCGCGCAACTTATTTATGCACACAATATTACCACACACATTTTCCTAAGAATTTTAGTAAGCAGTAAACGTACATATTGTAGATGTGGACCCAAGCGTTTCTACTGTTTCCAAGTTCTTCACTAGACAACTCATTTTCGACATACGCACGGCTGTGAGGGTGAGGCAAACTGTGACAGTAGCGAGCAAACCTATCATGACATAATTATTGCATAATTAAGCACACAAATTTACACACCTTCGGGAACATTGGCGACGATGATTCCGATCAGAAATACGATAGATTCAATCCACTTCGATGGATCCATAATCAATGCGAGGACGAAGAATGTACCGCCGATAGCGAAAGCCACAATTGTAATCAGGTGTATGAATTTTCCGAGTTCCTTCGCAATTGGTGTTTTTCCGCTTCGCAAAGAAGATGTCAGATGAGCAATTCGACCCATGACCTAAAATTGTGTTGATAACCACAATATATAAATGTGGAAGAATGTAGTGAGAATGTAGTTGTGTGTAAAAGTAGCAAAATAGAGAACTTATAAAGAATTTAATATCGAAATAAGTTCTCTAAAATTAATATACCGTAAATCCTCCAATAAGTCCCCCCCTCAATTAAGTCCCCCCTCAAACAGAATGCCAAACGTACTTGCGGTCTCGCCCGAAAAAAACTGTGCATATTCATGTAGATCTCGTCGAGTTACGTAAGAAAAACCCCAATGCCAAAACTTTGTCATTGAAAATATCGGAGAAAATTAAGTTCGAAATTTGAAAATTTTTTTGAAAACCCTTACGAAACAATAAGTCCCCCGGGGGACTTATTGGAGGATTTACGGTAGCTAAAATTGGCTACAGAAACAGTAAAATAAAGTCTCTGTTAGTTATATTCGTAAATTTAAGTAAAAA
Organism: Ditylenchus destructor; assembly: GCA_022814885.1. NCBI lineage: Eukaryota > Metazoa > Nematoda > Chromadorea > Rhabditida > Anguinidae > Ditylenchus > Ditylenchus destructor. Next base: position 139,613 of record JAKKPZ010000075.1, read on the forward strand.
TAAGTTAAGGCAGAAAGTATGCAGTCCTAAAATACTATAGCCAAGCTAGAAACTTAACTGTTTCCAGTCTGCCCTTACAAAAAGAGATACCGTAAACTCACTAATTTAATACCCCGGGTTAAATTAGAGTTTACGGTATATGATAAACGGTAAGTGCTACAAAAAAAGACATACCGTTCTGTCTCCAGTAGCAACAACTACGCCTACGGCAGTTCCTTCAACAGCGTTTGTCGAAAAAAATGCCAAGTTACGGGTTTCGAGCGGATTATCGCTTGTACATTCTGTCGAACGGGATTGCGGCTCAGATTCGCCGGTTAGAGAAGCATTGTCTACCTTGAAGCCCATCGATTCTACGATGCGAATATCCGCTGGAATGCGATCGCCACCTTTGACTTCGACGATATCACCGACAACCAGGTTTACCGTAGGCAGCTGCAATTTCTCGCCCTCACGACGCACTATTGCGTACTGAAAGTAATATTGTTGTCTTGATTTAGTTTCGCTTAAGTAATCACATAGAACACTTGCTACTTCTGTTCACACATGAGCCTGTCAAAAGAACAGTCAAAATAAATGTATTATTATTCCTGTTTGCTGACCTACTATTACTCTTATACTGTTTCATTGCAATACAAAATGTCACATGATTATAAATGCCATATCAAAGATAAAACATAAAATAATAAACGCACCGTAGGAACCATTTTTGCAAACGATTCCATAATTTTTGAGCTTTTCCTCTCTTGAAAGTATTGAAAGCAACCAGTAATGATGACCACGGCCGCAAGCACAACTCCCAAGTATAGCTGAAAGCATGATTATCTTGGATATAAATACAAACATTTTTATATAATGCTAAGGTTTTATATTTACCGTAAGCACTAATTTCCCAGCTTTTTCTCTGGAAAATTTGCTACCCATTACTGCACTCTCTTATTTTGTGAATGCCCTGCATCTTTGACCTTTTTCCAAACAATGTTTCACCGAATTAGAAATTAATAAATGAAGCTTTTCTTGTTCACTTCTGTGTATTATATTTCTGTCAATTTCATTGTGAGATTCATGACGCAGTAAAGAACATATTTTACACAGAAAACGCAAAGCGGTGCTATTAGAATTTACGTTACATTTATTTATCCCGTAATAATTAATCTTCTTCAATCAAACTTCTTGACAATGAAACATTTGCGAAAGGTATAAGAACTCACATTATCTTTTTCAATTCTGCCTGATTTCGAAGTAAGAGCGGTCACTCCAAATGAGATGAAACATAGCAACGAGCCAATCCATAAAAGAAGAGAAAAACCGCTGAACATATTCTTCAAAAACTTGATCCACTCTGGAGTCACTTTCGGAGGTGTCAACGCATTTTTCCCATCACGTAGCAAGTGTATGTTCGCTTGTGCATTCGACAGACCCTAAAAGGAAATGACGTTAGGCAGGAAAAATGCTTATTTTTTTCTAGAAACCAAATGATAAAATTTTCATCATTTTGAAAAAAGTCTATGGAGAAAATATAAACACCGTAAACTCTCTAATTTAATCCCTGGGGTATAAAGCAGGGTTTTCATAGACTCGGCTCCAAAAATAAGAACATTTGCCCCAAAAACTAAGATTTCGGGGTTAAAAATAAGAACATTTTTATAATTTTTCAAATCATAGGATCCCCCCTATGGTTTTTTAGCAAAAATTTTTTCCAAGTGCATTCTTAGGGGTGCATTTTTTCAAATTTTCAAAATTCGCGCCGAAACTATAATGCCAATATTTTATTCTGCATGAATGAAAAAATAGCGCCACGTGCGAAAATTTTTCAATTTTAGTCGATATTCATAAAAATTTGCAATTTTTAAATACTTGGAGTAAAAATGGCATCCAAATAGCGCCGCAGGCGAAAATTTTTATGAAAAGTAGCTTGTATTTCAAAAATTCTCGCATATTCAACGCGCTTTGGTGTCATATTTCGGTAACTGAAACGAGAAAACTGTTACTATGTAACGAAATCCGCATGATAATAATATTAAATTAACAATCAATGAAAGTAAAACAGCGAAATTTTCATACAGCAAAAAATCAATAGGGGGGACCCTATTGATTTAAATTTATTTTCTCAAATACATTTGTGAAAAAATCAATAGGGTACCCCCTATGAATTTTTTGGAAAAATTTCGAAAAAAATTTCCAAAAAAAATTTTTTTCTCAAAAAATCCATAGGGGGACCCTATTGAGTAAAAAAATATTTTTTGATGACAATTCGTGAAAAAATCAATAGGGTCCCCCTATTGATTTTTTGGCAAAAATTTTTTTAAAAATATTTTTTTCGCAAAATACCATAGGGGGACCCTATTGTATGAAAAATTATTTTTCTGAAAAATTTGTCAAAAAATCAATAGGGTCCCCCCTATTGATTTTTTGGCAAAAATTTTTTTAAAATATTTTTTTTTCAAAATACCATAGGGGGGACCCTATGGTATGAAAAATTTTTTTCCTGAAAAATTTCAAAAAATCAATAGGGTCCCCCTATTGATTTTTTGCTGTATGAAAATTCCCCCCCCCCCCGATAACCATTTCCCCCCCCGGTAAGCCGATTGTACCTTTAAAACATACCGTTCCAATATTTGTAGAGTATCGCTGAAGCACTTCGACAAGATCAATTTTATGATCATCCTGAATCGACAAAAATTAAACGCCAAGTATAAAAATTAACTAGGACCAACCATTTGAACGTCCTTCTTCAGATGAGCCGATGTAGCATTTTCAGCGGATTTGTCCTTCGCCATTGTTACCTAAACTACTATATAAAAAATGAACTTAGGGATAAATTAATAGAACACTAAAATCTTAACAAAATGATAGTTGCGTGATAACAAACTTTCACTTCATTATCATCATACCCTTGAGAAGACTACTAATAAGTCCAATAATATAACTCTAACATTTTCTAAATAAAAATGTTTCTGGTGCGAAAATTTGGGATTTTTCAATGCAGGTATCGATATTTTTTAATTTCCAGACAGCTATCGATATTTGATTTCCCATTTTCCTCGGCGCCCATGTTCAAGAAATATAATCGAAAGAGTGCATGTTTTTATGATTTCAGTTTCTTTCGCATCGACTAGTGAAGATAATATTATAAAAATGATATGTTCTCAAATAATCTAAGCAGCCCATCAAAGAGAAGGCATTTTGTGAAGAGTCATAGTGAAACACGACTTCTCAACGAAAAAGTCATAATATGAAATTATACGCAAAACTGGAACGTGAAGCCTTCGCTTTATTTACTACTACTAAGAAGTTAACAGTAAGTTATTGGGCAATATATAGCACAAAAATTTTGAATTTGGTGCTTGCGCAATTATTCGTGTCAGGACAACAATGTTTTTAAATGAATTGTTGAGCAGAGTTTTTATGTGAAACCATAATCTTTTCTGTTACGAAACTGAAACATAAGCGGATTCCTTCTCAGCATTCCCAGAGGAGCATTTTGACGTATCGTGCGTCCAAAAAGGAGCGGAACACGGAAAGTTGATAATTTGTGACACGGACATTCAGCACTCAAATACTATATAGGATTAACTAGGTGCTACGCACCTAGTTAGGTGCTACGCACCTAGTTAGGTGCGGGGCGCCTAGAAAATGGTGGAGTAGAGATTTTGAAAAAAATTTTTTCGCACCCCGGGGGTATTCCTGGAATTTTTTTGACCCCGGATTCGGATTCCCCGCACCCGAGAACCCCCGGGGGGGGCAAAAATCCCCGTGCCAAAAAACGGTTTCACCCGCGAGGAACCGAACCTTCATCGGCGGGCTGGCGCCTGCGCCCATTGCATTCGGCCATGGAGGCACAGGCGCCGAAATCGTGTGCAAAATCCCGAACTTCGCGCACCTGTAGCTTTTTTTGCGCAACTCAAATCCGGGGGCGGAGCGGGCCATATTTCTTAGAATTTTATGGCGGTCATTTTGAGCTATCACTTGCCCGGAACTGATTGAGAAACAAGTTTAGGAACAGGGTCAGAAATGAAAAAAAGTAGGAGCACAGAAGACTGTTATTGACGAAGCGTGATGTACGGAAAACAAATGATCAGACATATTAAATAAAACGTCGACAAAGAACTTCAACAAGCGTTTCGAATTGTTTTCGTGTTGAGACAAATTTCGTTTGAAAATCTATTGGAATCGTAAATCCCTTGCAAAAAGGGATATTGCTCTGCTGACCCGTCAAAGATTTCTCAACTAGCCAGCGATGAGCAGAGTGAGCCATCAAGTTTGAAGAAAAAGATGTTGCGCATGCTAATGGGATGGGTATTATCAAACATATTTTTCGGTGTATATTCAGGTAGATGATTGGGTAATTTTGTATATGATCCACATATATATTTATTTATAACATTGATTTTTCGGGAAGATTTTTCGGGACTCCAAACTGGCAAAAATTGGCGGTCAACTCGCAAGAGAAAGCCAAATCCGCGTTACGCGGACTATTTTGAATAAGGGGACAAAAGACAAAATTGCTTCCATATTTATCAGCTGTAAATCAAGCTTTGGCTTCCTCTCATATTTTGTCAATCGAAAATTATTTAAACCAAAAATAACTAAAACTGAAAACAGTTTTACTTTTGCCTCAAATTCCCCTTTTTAAATAAAGCAAAAAATATAATATTCCAACTACTAAAACATGTCCGGAATATTTCGTCAGATGATATCTGATCTCCGCAAATCTGGCCTTTGGCCATCTTATAAAGAAAAACATAACAAAGAAAATCACGACAAGGGTATAGGAACAAACACACCCTTGTCACCAAAAACAAAGAAAATTACAAAAAGTTTCACAAAAAAATTCAGAAAATAAAAATAACGCCAAAAAGAATCCATTTTGCTAAAAAATCTCTCACCAAAATTTTTGTACCAAAGTTCCCAACAGTGACAATAAGCGTTTTGAACAAACAGGTCACTATTTGCATTAAATTCGGTAAGAGATTCCTTGCTATATATTCTTGATGTTGTCTGTTGTGTTTGTCTATTACTCAAAAATTTCATTTTCGGCATTTATAAAAATTTATATGCCGGAGTCATATTTTTCTTCGTTGGGAAGGAAGATTGACAAACAAAATTTTGCATGTATTCATCTATTTACGTTGCTGCGAAAAGCAGCCTAAATCTCTCAAAAATTACACTACTTTTTGTTGCATTATCGCCACTTCTCGTCAATGTCCATGTCCAGCCAATGATCACCAAATGTCTCTGTCCACGTCATGCCAATGACCAAATCCAGTGCCAGCCTAATATCTAAGGCCAGTCAACTCATACCCATGTTCCAAAAGTGCCACCGTCCATGTCTACTCAAACAAGAACCGACCTAGTTAAAATCAGGTCCATGTCTCCTCAAGCCAGAACCGACCTAGTTAAAATCAGGTCCATGTCCACTCAATCCAGAACCGACCTAAGTAAATCAGGTCCATGTCCACTGTAATCCATGTGCAGATATATCACAATATCCATGTCCAGCCTGTTCGACGTCCATGTCCATGTTTGTCCTGTCCGGATCAACGTACCAGAACACATACGAGAACCAGAACCCGACACATTCACTTTGCAAAACATTGACTATTTTGATTTGGCTTAGTTCTCTGGTCCCAAGATGGAGGACCATCTAATTAAGGTGGGGGAGATGTCATGGATGAAAAATGGCCGCCCTAAAAGGCGTGCCGCAGTTTTACTTCCCTTAGAAAGAACACAGAGAACTAAGTCCTGAAATGGCAGCCGTCTTGCAGACTGGCTTTGCTTTTCAGTCTTGCTTGGTCCGAGTCCCGGAGCAGCGGCTCTTGGGGTTTGGGTCGCTAATATCTATTGGTTATTTGGTGATCATAAATGTTAATGAAAGATAACTCGTACATCACCGGAAACACCCACACTACAGTTTAAAAAGACAATATTACAAAAATTACAAAGGTACAAAAATATTCAAATAAAATTTGTGATTATTCGACGAACAACGATCTGGCAGTGTGTCCGGAGGGCATTCGAGTCAAGCAAAACATGCAGCCACCTTCGTCCTCGAGCTTGTATAAGCGTAACTGCTCGCCAGTGTAGGTGTTGTAGCTGTAATAGTATTTGCGCCCGCCCAAGGAGCCCAGCTCAATATCACTCACATAAAGCAGGTAGAAGTGCGGTTCTTTGTCAGACGCGAATCTCTGAAAAGGAATTATTAAAGTTGTTGACACCGTTATTAAACTGCTAATTTATCAATGAACCCTGTAGCGTACTCAGAGCGCAAAAGGGCACGCCACCATAAAAAATTTGTCCGCGGAACGAGAAATTTGACGACCCCTACTCTCAAAAATGAAGTTTTTCTTAAAACACCCCTAAATACAATTATGGGTATGCCACTGGGTGAAGTTTAACTGCCATATCTGTAAACGAAAGCGCTTTTAGTTTTATCTGCATACCACATTCAGCTTATAGGAGTCGTATTGCTATTATCTTTTTTTGGATATTTATAATATGTCTATCCTAACAAAAATGCCGTCAAAATTATCTTCTCAAGAGTAATTTATTCGATGATCATGAAAACTTAATAGAAAGTCACCCACGAGCATCAGTTTGTAAATCAGGTTGGGCCATCCTTTGAAGCCTCTGAGGCTCATGATTCTCTTCTCGTTTCCTGCGCCCGAGTGAAGCCATTGAAATATGGGCGCATAGAGCGGTGACTTTTCGTCTAGTGACATTTCATCGCTGCTCAGCGTGATTTTATTGCATCTGACTACGCCAGGAAGAACCAATGATTGCGCCAGGAAGGTCAGCTGATCGACCGAATGCCATCCAGCAGCGAGATTAAGTCGGATCTCATTGCATTCTAAAACAAAAGTTAGATGAGAACCATTTGAGAAAATTCGACTTTTTATGTCATCGATCTACAGTTGCAATACTTGAGTAATCGGGGCGGGTTTTGAAGGATACGGCAACACTTTCAAAACCCTATTTTTGAAAAGCCATTTTTATGTTCGATAGCAGGTAAGCGTCGAAAAGCGCTGTGGTAAAATATGCTTAAATATCCATTTTTAACAAAAAAATTGAAAATAAAAATTCTCGGTGTTAAAATTTAAATTTCCTCAAAAAGGAACCTTTTTGCCACAAAAATTTGTCTTCTGTGCAAAAATTGCAAATATATGCAAAAAGTGGAAATCAATTACTGAAGTTTAATCAGCAATTTCTATGAAAAAGATTAGGAGATTTCGGCATTTCAATTCGTGGAAGAATATTTCATTAAGTGTTAAAGCTACCTGTGAAGATGTTCTCCATCAGGAATTTCAATGTCTCGCCGGCGTCCTCATTCATATCTGTGGGCATCATCCAAAAGGAACAGCCAGTAAAATTTACTTTGTACATCCTGAGGCGCTCCATGAAATCGGCATTGATCACAAACGTGTGGAAGTAAACTTCCGAAAATCGCACGTAATCCGGAGGAAGGAAGTCTTTGATTTGTTGTTTCCAAATGGCGCCCGGAATATATACGCTTGGTCTGATACTAAACATTTTGATGCCGTCTTTGTCGTCCTGCTCGCCTTTCTTGAAATGCAAATTGTCAATTATGTGGAATGCGGCTAGATCCAAACTCTCGACTTCTTCGATGACAGTTCGGCTCGACAATTGGAGCTTGAAAAGCTGTTTGCGAGAGAAATTCGGCAGCAGTCCAAACCAAATGCCTTGTGGGGTGTATTTTCCGCTGGCTAAATTTCAGGAATTAAGAGCATTGGAATTAACAGCTTTTCAAGAAATTGTTTCCACTTTTTGTGACAATGGAAACTTTCACTTTTTGCAATATTTTAGTTAAATGATATTTTTAAGTTTCCCACCGAGGCTTCTGGATGTGTCTCAAAATTTGTATCAATTACCCACTGCTGTTCTTAACGATTTGTTTGGCTTCCTTTGTTTTTAGACAAAAATTAACTCAATTTCTTGCAAAAACTCATGGAAACTCATGAGCTTGTCCCTATTAAAATGATTTTCATAAAAGGACATGATGAAGGTTATTATGCTTAAGCATATTGATAGGCTTGAGGCTGATAGGTTGAGGCTAAGCTTAAGCCTAAGCTTAAGTTGTATTAGGGGGCAAACTCATGTGGCTTCAAACTTATCCATTATGTTACATTTGGAAACAATTTCTTACTTTCTTACATTTTTCTTTATATATTTCTTATTATTTCTTATATTCTGATTTAAAGTATTGGGAAAATTTTCGAACATAGTAATATGAAATTAAACCTGCAACGGGAAAATTGGAGCCCCTCATGGGAAAAGACAAAATTGTTCCATTTCAAGGAAATCGCAATTGATAGATGAATTTAAAAAAAATAAATCCAACCTAATGCTTTTTCAGCTTCGTCGATTGTGATGTTCCTTTTCTCGGGCGTAGATATGGGTAGAAGAGGAGAAATTGATCTTTCGCATGACAAGTCGATTCCAGACATTAATTCGTCGAGAGGCGTGCTTTCTTCCCAGTTGCTGTAGTCGCCGTATTCCTGATTAGTGGCAGGTTTCGCAACATTTCGATTCGGCTTTGCGCTCTTACGCCTTGCTTTCTTCGATTGACTTCCTGAAAAAGCGAATAAGATAAAAAAATATGGGTAATTCTGAATAGTCTTCTTTATCGAGTAACAGAGTGGCTGTTTTGCAGTCATTTGTCAGCGGTTTCGGAAGCGAATTCCCACTTTTTGCTCATCCCCCATTTTTCTTGAAAAGGGAAGCTAAGAGTTATGTTCGCATGGATTATTTACCGAAAAAATTTTACGAGTTTATGGCACAATCCAATATAATAGTTTTATATTGTTTAGAACGAACCTCGCTGGCTCCTAGTCACAGTATTCCCGTGCACTTTCTTGCGTGCATTTTTCTCTTCCGCGACCTAAATGTATTTCATGATGCATTTAAAGTAGCATTTGAATTACTCTATTGCTTGATTTTATCATATTAGGATTGATTTCATCATTTTAGGATAGGAGTCCTAATTTCAAACATGTTTTTTGGCTTGAAATGTCAAATTGAAAATAGAAAAGCTATGTTTGGCTTTAAAATATCGATATTTTAAATCAGACTCCTCACTCCCAAAACAATTCAATAAGTGCAATTATTATAAATAAAAATACCTGTCGAATGTTCTCTTCGTTGAACTCCATGAAACCGCCGTTAATCGCATGCTCATGCAGGACTTTGATGCTCTTCTTTCCCTGAAAATTGAAGGATCATAATAAATGATTTTAGGGTGTCTCGCATTTTTGCTTTTAGGCCAATATTTATTAAAACTGTTTTTGAACTGAAATTTTCTTCATTTTTGAAAAACGAAATGTTAATTTTTAGCAACATGAGGCATTTTAATATTGTCAAAAATTTGTTTCTGCCAAATGCCAGAATGTAAGATTCAAAATGAGCATTTTCTCGCCTGCCTCGAACTATTTGAGATTTTTCGACATTACACTCGTTTCCACTGGTAGCAATATTACTACAATATACCGTAAATCCTCTAATAAGTCCCCCGGGGGACTTATTGTTTCGTAAGGGTTTTCAAAAAAAATTTCAAATTACAAAGTCAATTTTTTCCGATATTTTCAATGACAAAGTTTTGGCATTGGCGTTTTTCTTACGTAACTCGACGAGATCTACACAAATATGCACTTAGTTTTTTTCGAGCGTGACCGCAAGTACGTTTGGCATTCTGTTTGAGGGGGACTTATTTGAGGGAGGGGACTTAATTGAGGGGAGGGACTTATTAGAGGATTTACGGTATATATGAATGTCACTCTAGCATTGATATACAATCCCACAGGTTAAATTTGGAGTTTTTCCCTAACCCAATTCCATTTCAGCTTAAACCCGGAGAAAGTTTCGAAATGAACATACCGAAAAATTGACGTGGTAGACCGGAGTGTCCTCGTACAAGATCACACGACTAATTCTGGCTTCACTGTAACCCTTTGGGTCTCGGCAAAAGACATATTGGCCCGGCCTCCAGTATTCCTTCAAATTGTTTTGCTCCATATACGTGGTGAGTTCCGTATAGTCCGCATTGTGCTTGTTTATTGCCACTGCACCGCAATTTCGATTGGACATTGTGGTAAGTCGTAGCTAAAATGAGAAATATATCAATATTACTCTATGTATTATGAAAACGCATGCTGTACAACCGAACCAGTGTACAATCCTCCGAAATTGACTTTTACGAGATTTTTTACCCCTGGTTTCGACTAATCATGTCCAATCAAGTCCAAATTTGAAGACTGGGTGGCATTGGGTATACTGTAGTACAAATTTTTCTGCAAACATCCATGGCCAAAATGAGCAGAATACCAGAAAGTGGTACTACAGTATATGCAAAACCACAACCTTGCCGCAAAAAAAAACCTGGGGTAAAATATTATCGAGCGAAAATTCCTCGAAATGTCATTTTTGGAGGGTAAAACAATGGAGGGATTGTAGAATGTACTTACCAGTACTTCCTCTTGAATAAGCTACGGGCCTTAAATTTTTCAATGTCCCAAAAATTGGCAAAAATTTCTCTAACCTCTCATTTTTACATACTATTTCTCTTTCTGTAGGGGGCTTATTTTAGAGTAGGGCTTATTTGGAGGGGTTATTCAAGAGGAAATACGGTATACACAATACATACCACAGAAACATGAATACAGATACATAGTTTGAGAAAATTCAATGCTTAACGTAAAATCAGAACACCAAGAAATAGCTTCTATATAAATGGCTTGTACTTTTTGAACAAGAAGGGTTGAACAAGAAGCAGTTTTAACCCTACCGCGGCCCACGCCGCGCTTGGGTTAAAACTGTGGGAATAAGGGATTTTATTAAAGTCGGAAAAACTGTTTTGAACCATGTAGTCAGGTAGACTAGGAAAGTCCTGCCGTCGTGAGAGACCTCGTGAGAATAACACGACCTCATGAGAGCAGATCACGAATCTGACATCATATTCGTGATGAGCACATCCGAAAACTAAAAAATAAGCCCCGTAGATGCTGTGGTTTCAAAATGTCATTTTTGGCTAAAAAGTGGCTTTTACCATAAAATTTTCAAAAACTGCCCAAATCGAAAAGTGTAAAAAGCAAAGCGGTCCAGAATTGCCTCGCGAATCGATTGGGAACATAAAAAAAATATCTTGCCATGGCCAAAATCAAAAACTCATCAATCACTAAACACGTTTTTCGGTTTCGGCGCGAGTTAAATTTTTCAAATTTGGGTTCTGACAATTTTGTCGGAATCAGCAACCTCTGGGCTTTTAAATAACACCTCATTCGCCCCGATCTAACGAGGAAAAGGTGCCGAAGTGATAGTATCTTTTTGGGCGTCACATACAGACTACAGAACGCTGCCGTTTAGTATTTCGGGGTTGGGTACGAAGTTTTAGGTATGACAAGAGCCAAGATAGAATAACCACGTAGCTGGAGCATTATCACAAAAATTCCGGCTCTGATTCCGGAGCTTAGCACAGAAATAGAGAGAGAAAACACACAAACAATTTGGAGTCTACTGTAAGTAGCAGAATAAATCTCTTATAGAATTCTTGATGTTTGTTGATGTTACATGCAGTACTACATTGTTCATTTTTTATGTAAAACATATGAAAGTCTTCAGATACGAGGAAAGTATAGAGACTATAAATCCGAGGATTAGGATTGCTACAGGCGCGACGAGAAAAAGGAGTGACATTATGAGCGAGAATTTATGCGAGTTTCGATAAAGAACAAAAATGTGGTGAGCATCAAAATGGAAACTTTGCCTTGGAAGGTGTAACCTTTATGTTTGTAAAGCAAAGAGAAAACCTTTTCCTTCAGAATGAGCAAAATGAACCGGCTGACTCTTATTCGTTATTTATATACATTCTTTAACGGTATTCCATAAAATCTTTTTACTCTCATAGAAGCATATGAAAGTAGGTAGTATGAATCATCATTATGAAGCATCCGCGTCCTATAATTCGTCTCTTGTATGAAAGAATTTCACCAACGAGTGTGCTCGTGCCTGCCTAAATTTATTTTGAGAAGTGCAATGCGATGAAAATATTTCGTAATTTTCGAAATGAATGGTTACAGTTGTGCCATTTTGATCTATGTTTATTGGGCTCCTTGTATTGAACTATAATGCATTGGCTATCACGGACCAACTTTCCACTCTCATAGATGACTCCATACCGTTATATGAAATTTACGCTAATGCAGATGCCTCTGCCTGCCTAAATTTGATCTCAGAAGCGCAGAAAGATTTTGAAAGCACTCTGTAGAGTTTCTTTAGTATTTTTAGTGCCTGCCATACAAATTGCGCATGCTATTGCCATAGCATTTGCGAAATTAATCGGAACCATAACTCTATGCAGTAGTCGAAAATTTGTAAAAGCTACCATCATGTGATACTGGACAATAATCTATAGGCTGAATCATTTTGAAAAGTGCTTTTTCTTCACTTCATTTAATAATAAACATTTAATAATAATAATGATAACAATAGACATTAAAATAGAACACATGTTATATATTCAGAGTTCCGGCTGCATTTATTTCTCAGCCAGAAGATATCTGATGTTTACACAAAGCATTGCCTTCGGCCCATTTTTACTCAAAACTACTTTCGCGACCCCAAAAACAAGTCCACCACTTCACGAGTGTGAGCCACGTCAACGCTCCCGGTCATTTCATCCCTCCCCCATTTCAGAAAATCACAGAAACAAACGTACATAGGTAATTTTGTAGATATAAATAGCATTTTCATACTTTCAAGGTCTTTAAGAAGGTTTTAATTAAGGTCACAAACCCTTATGTGCTTAGGTTCAGGAATAGGCGCTTGGTAATGTGAGAAAGGCCGAACTTGTGCTTAAACGTCCGAATAAATAACGAAGAATTGGAATTCAGCGCGAAAAGTCACCCTAGGTACATTCGTAGTCCATTTTCGGGTGTAGGGAGAAGTATCGGATCAAAATGGTAAATGTTTGTGTGCGTAAAAAAATAGTTTCGAGTAAAAAAGAAAGAGACGTTAGCGAAAAGTCAAATTTTCTTTGTCTGAGAAAGTACATCCGCGAGCTGTGTGTTGTCTCGTGATTTACATTAATGAGAATTATCACTGTTGAAGAACACAACTGTATTTCTCCTTGCCAGAATCCTAAGATAGTACACTCCACAAAGAGCTGCATCCAGGGAGCTAAACATCACTGCGTACAGGCCAAAGTATTCACCCGAATTCTTGCCAGTTATCTAAATTTTTGGCTGTTTAAGTCAAAATTAAATATTAACCAAATATTACGAGAATGAACAAAGCCCCGAAGCAACCAGGCGCCAGATTGAAGCACATTTCCGTCATAAGAGTGAATTTTACGATGGAATTTTTCTAAAACAAATTTTAATAGGAATGTGTCAGATAATACATTGCACTTATGTTTGATCCGTTTGAACGAAAGGTGATAATTTGTGCCATATAATATTTGAGAAAGCCGGAATTTTTATTTTGACTAAATTTTTGTCATAAATTAATGTTTCACATCTTGGGGGTAAACTGAGACTTGCCATGGATATTTGTTGCGTGTATGGCATGTAGGAATATTGGTTCTTTTAGTCTGCAGTTAGTGCAAAAATAAATTCTCCGAGGCAAAGATTAATTTTGGACGAAAAGTTTTAATAAGAGTATGCAAAAATATTTTGGATGCAATTTGGTGCCGGTTTAGCAATTCTGTTCAACTTTTACATGAGTAACTCCCAGTAACTTCTTACTGGAATATATAATTTCTTGAGAGGTTTGCCTTAAGAAATGGACTATTTCAAAACCGACATTCTTTCTTTAGGCCTATGATTTAGAATTACTTACGATACTGGCTTGGGATGCACGCGTGAGCCATAGAAAGTATATGGTTAGAGCAAAATTAGCAGAATTGAAGCCCAGTTTGCAGTAGTATTGAGGTAAGGCATGGTATTTGAAATATGCACAGGTGAACACAAGGCATTGTGTCACTAAATTTTACGCTTGGGCTGCGCACGTGGGGATTTGCCGGGGTTCCAGAGGGGATTGGCCATTATTTTTTATTTCCATATTAGTTGATATTTTTTAGAAATGTAGGGCCAAGTGTCTGGTTTCTAAATATCGAAGAAAAAAATTACCCCATACCCATTTAACCCCCTAAAATATGCAATCCACTCTGAAAATCCCGAAAAACACAATTTCTCAAAAAATTACCAAAAATTGTGAATCATAATAGAAACCTTTGTGCTGTTCGAGAGGCAATTCAAGCAAATCAATAGTTGTGCTTCCGACGTAAACCAAAAGTATAATTGTTACATTGCACCGAGTTGTCCATTTATAAAGTTTCTTGGTATAAAGTATTGGGAACTTTAGGGCGAAGCATCTGTCTAAAGTCAAGAAAAAGACAAGCACTGGAATCATCGCAAAATGATTGTTGACGTGTAATCCTAGCCAGTACATTATATCCAATCGATAATTGATTGCTAAACAAAGAAAAAGCAAGTGCAAAGAACGTCATTACTAGTGCCCGGTTTTTTAGGACCGAAAAATCGCATTTTAAGATCCTAAAAAGGACCGAAAAAAGGGCATTTTAGGACCAAAAAACCATAGGGTCCCCCCTATGGTTTTTTGGCAAAAATTTTTTCCAAGTGTATTCTTAGGGGTGCATTTTTTCAAATTTTTTCCAAGTGCATTTTTAGGGGTGCATTTTTTCAAATTTTTAAAATTGGCGCCGAAACTATAATTCCAATATTTTTATTCTGATGAATGAAAAAATAGCGCCGCAGGCGAAAATTTTTCAATTTTAGGCGATATTCATAAAAATTTGCACTATCGCTGTACATTTTTGGTAGAAATCCAGGAAAAGCGTCAATTTTTTACCAAAATTTCCCAAAAAGGGTCGTTTTAGGTCATAAAAACCTAAAAAAGTACAAAATAGGACCGGTCCTAAAATTTCCCAAAAAAGGGCAAAATAGGACTTTTTAGGACTTTTAGGATTTTTTAGGAAAAGTCCTAAAAATCCGGGCCCTAGTCATTACCGTAGTACATTAAACTGTCTTGGAATTTTAGATTGGTATATTTTTTTGCTCATTTTCGAATCCGTTTTTCTCACGACGGCATTTGATTAGACTTATCAGCCACTGACCCTTAGGATCAAGCATAAACCATTTGTGATTATCTTTCGAATTCTTTAAAGCGTGTGAAGGTTTTCAGTCAGGGATAAGTGATTGAACTAGCTGGCAAATTTATCTATTCTTGTCCCTATCACCTAAGCTGCGGTTGATTGGCTTGAGTCTTAAATGTTTTAAAATTAAAACGCTTCCCGCTGAGATGACTATCAAAAAACGTTATGTATTCTGATAGGTGCGAAATACTCCCAATTTTTTAATATTATATTCTGGTTTTGCTTGTGCGTTTTTCCACTTACCGAGCCATTAAATTTTCACATATACGCGATGAATTTGGCATAAGTCTTAGCGTTTGTAAAAATTTGAATATTTAATTGTTCTAAAGTTTGCGCTGGTCGCTAATGAATTTGTATCATTTTGTAATTTTGTAGTAGTCCACAACTTTTGCGATGTTCTCAGCAGATTTGTAAATTTTTTCCCAATCAGAGAACAACCATCGTTTCACATTGAGTACAAAAATTATTCATTAAAAAATTAAATAATATCGCATAAAAACTAAGAAACAGAAAACTTAAACATATGACTGTTAAGCGTTAAACTCTACCTGGCGACCAAGCAAGAATTGTGTAAACACAATAAGGCAAATTTAAAATGCTGCAATATACGTTAACTGACAAATATATTAGCATCACCGGTTGTAATTTTTTCACTCGGGGATATTTGTCCCTTTTAGAAAATTTATAATGCAAAATCGTCGACATTGCAACAATTGTTACGATATAACAAGTAAAAATAACAATAGTCTCGGCAAGATTCAAATATGGCACGTAAGTCGTCGTCATTTGTCAGGTATGAGCAGGTAATGCCACTAAGCAGAAGTATTAAAATTCCTCTTAATACGTTTTTATATATACTCCGACTTGTCTTTTCAGAAATGCGTACAAACACTGTGGAAAATACTACAACATTGTAGCAAAGAGCCTAAGAATTGTAGCGTTCCGCAATTCTGAGAATAGAGCTTTAAAATAATTGACGCTGCCAGCTGACTACATGCTTGTTTGAATTACGCATGTGCAATCTGACTCCCATCTGAACCTCAAACTGAGCCTTTTCAAAGGAAGGGAGGTACAGATCTGAATCCTTGGCCATCATTGTGATTTTTAAGACAAATTGCTAATCAAGTGGAAAAACAAATGCATATTCGGAATCCTCAGGAAAATTTGACATAAGGTTGTCTACATCAGATTTTAGGTATCTGGCAAAAAAATGTGGCTGGCCTTAAAAAACCGACTGGCCTTGAAATGCTTTCGATTATTTCCCACTACTTCGCTTCAAGCCTTCACTTCAAACACACAATACTCAAGTTAAATCCGTAACTAAAATTGCTATTTTACCTCTTTTTTTGGCCAGATACCCACTGGCGTATCCAGAAACTCTGTGCTCTGATTTGTTCTCTTCTACACTGCGTGATATTTCTTTGTTAAAGCCAAAAAACGCGGGGCACCGTCAGACACAACAATGGTTAATAATAGCTTAGAAAAGAAGCTAAAGAAATTTCTTTAGCTTCTTTTCTAAGCTATTATTATTAACAATTGTTGTGTCTGACGGTGCCCCGCTTTTTTTGGCTTTAACAAAGAAATAGCACGCAGTGTAGAAGAGACTAAATCAGAGCACAGAGTTTCTGGATACGCCAGTGCAGATACCTAAAATCCGATGTAGACAACCTTATGTCAGCTTTTCCTGAGGATTTCAAATATTGGTATGCAATTTGTGTCTCCACTTTATTAGAAAAGTTGCATTAAATGCAAAAGGTTTAGATCTGAACCGCTCAGTTTCTTCTAGCGGTTCAGTGAAAAATTGTGAATTATATTTTCTGAGTTGTCTTCACATTCCATTTCTTGTGCGTTTTACATTTTCGCTATACCGACATATATTCTTTAAGACATATCATGCTTATTTTTACATGTAAACTCATTGTTTTGAAACTTTCCTCAAACGAGAAGCATCAATTTAAAATCGTGGAAACCACTTTCCATTTATAAGAAATCGGCTCATTCGGAACGGGATATGACCTGAAAATCTGCGGTTTCCCGTCTATGTTGTCGCCCTTGGCGGATATTAGCCATCACAGCTGCGGTTTATCCATCCTAATCGGCTATGTTCCTACCGCTTATCCATTCTGACACCTTAGGCAATTCACTTCGCTGCGGGAGGCGATGATCTCAGAACGTCGCTCTGTGGCGATGGCTAAGCTGCCCATTTATCATCAAACGTCAATCCAATGGTCAGCAAAAATTAAATATATGGATAGCGGCGAAAACTTCGGTAATATATCTCAATCGAAACAAACGCTTAAAGGTATTGATGGAGTTGGGATAAAAGTGAGGATAAAGCAGCGCAGGTAAAAACACAGTTCAAAAACAAGTTCTAACGTAACCAATAGACTACGAGCGAACATATGACAACTGTTAAATAACTGTATACTCACCACGTACAATCACCTGAGATCATTTTTCTTTGCAGTTTGCGAAAAAACGGAATAAACTTTTCAGGAATATCGCAACTCAAATAAAAGTAGAAAGTGTGTAAAATCGCATTAGGAGAAAAATTAACCATTTTTCACGCGCAGCGCATAGAAAAACCCTGTCTGTATGGGTTGAAAACTTTTAGTAGCAAATTTTTGCGTTACACACGATGTCCTGGAACTTTCGCTCTAACCCGATGTTTTTAGGCAATTTCGACTTACCTTTGTTTGAATCAGGGCAGCAAAATTTTTACGTAAGGGTTTTCGATGTAACAGAAGTGGTTCTTTTTTGTAACAGATTTGGCATGTGGCGTTGTGTAAAACCCTTAAAAGGGCATACTTTAGGCTTAGTCTTAGGCATTCGGCTTAGGCTGAGACCCCTTTTCAGGAGTAAATCCATAATTATTGTTTGAATTTGGCGGGAAATATTTGAAATCTGTTACAAAAAAGAACCACTTCTGTTACATCGAAAACCCTCACGTAAATTTTTCGCGCCTGGCAAGAAGAGCACACATTTTAGGGTGAATCCTTCCATTTCTGAGTACGCAACTATGTGAAAAACTAATGGCTTACGGAGTAATTCTAGTTGCTTTTTGCATATATTTCTGTTCGGGATGATTTTTATTTCTTACCTCAAAATTATCAAAAAAGAATCAATGTAGGTCAGAATATAAACTTTATACGAACCGTCAAAAGATGCAAAAATTTTTTATAACCATTAAGAAAAACGATCAAAACCTATATCTGTAAAGTAGCTTTGGCTGGCGATAATACTTAGAAATTAAAATTTGTACACGACATATTGCCGCAAAACGGTAATTTGTCACATTACAGGTTATTTTATATCTTCTGGCCTAATTGTTAATCATTGTAACTTTTATTACCCTCAGGATATTCTGTCTGCCGCGCGCTTTCGCGGCCGACAGAATCGCGGCCGTCACTTTGTGGCTTTAGGAAGCCCTTTTCAAATCCTATACCCAAATCGTCGGACGTCAAATGGAGAGACAGAGTCGAGGAAACACACAACAAAGTTTCAGCCAAATATCTCCTGGAATACACTGCGAGAGACGGCTAAGGAACCCAACTCAGCCCTTTTCAAAGCCGAATGCCCCAAGCTTTTAATGTCCAAACAATTGCTTTATTTTCCAAGCGAATATCGCGCGGCGATAGGATTGTTTCCTTTCGATTTCGTTTGAATCCCCGACTCTTGGATATACCAATACAGGATAACTTCAGGATGGGTACTCCTATTTCAAACGGCCGTTAGAAATCCCTTAGGACTGCCCACAAAAATTTATCCGCCCGTCTATCCCTCTCCTTCCTGCTCACTTTTTCGCTGTCAGTCCGCTTTTTGGTTAACTGATTACCCAAAAACGAGTAGACTTTCCTCTCGCAAGCCAAATAGAAAAGTCCATCCATCAAAGGAAATACGCAGAATTTTTTCTCGCATTTCGCGCGATTTCCTAGGAATGATAGAGAAACGGTCATTGCTACCGCGAAAGATATGTGCGGTGTCTGACAAAAAGAAATCGCAGCAGAAATCACAGCAGGGTTCCTAGCTGGTATCTTGCAAGATAAACCTATGGTGAAATCCACGAAATCCAACTCAAAGGAAACCTGATGTGGTGGCGGAGAACCCGTTAGGGGTTCGGCTGACGTCCACCAGCGACATTTTTCGCAAAGAAAAGAACTGCGCTCGGTAGAGTCACCATATAAATGGCGATTAGCTGTGGGATATAAGGGAGTTCATGCACATTCTTGTTATCCTTTTAGCGGTGGCAGCAGCAGATATAATATGGCGGTGACGATCAACTCTGATATTTTATTTAGACTTGATTGCCTTTGTTGGAATTGCTCTATCCGGCTATTATTTTCTACATTAGCTCTGAAAATGTTTACACTTTTGGTATTAGTAATTAAACATACATTTTCAGCTATTAGCGCAATTAATGACAGTCCCTTTAGAAAAAGCCTAAAAGATTTTACGACGACAATCCCATTTTGGACTTAAAACTATCTTTTGTAGCATTTAAATATATTTTACAGTATTTTATTCCTGGATTCGTAAATTCAAAACGGATAACGCATTTTCCCAACGTTAGATTTAACAGGAAAAGTAGAAAGGGTTGACCGAATAAAAGTGCATAATAGGGTTCCATATGTTAACTTCCCGAAAATGGGATCCTTGAAAGGGCGGCTGACTTTTAACAAAGGGCACCAAATAAATCCAAATCCGACTTTTGTTAATAGTTGTTTAATTTTTTTCTCTTGAATATATTTAGTATTCATATTTTCTGTATTAATTTCATGTCCATATTCGAGAACAAAACATTCCATAAATTCATTCTTCGTTTCAGGACCAGCGTCAGTCCTAAGTCACTGCGCAACACGATGGATCAGTCGTCGCCTTGTCTCAAGGAGACCGACCAGCACCGCCAGATGCGCCGCATCGCCTTCGTGGCCGTGGTGGTGTCGACAGTGGCCGTCATCGCATCGGTGGTGACACTGCCCATGCTGTACAACTATGTTCAGTCCTTCCAATCCCACCTTCAAGTTGAAACTGATTACTGCAAGGTGAGCTAGATTCCGTTCCAAAAAGTTGAGGCTTTTGTTGCAAACAAGTTTCCAAATTATTCTAATAGTTTCGGGTTTTGGCGCAAGTTAAAAATGGAATTTTTGAATTTTTAAGAAGTGTCGATTTCAAAATGTTGAGATTTTTCTTTCGATCACAAATTCCCTTTCGTTTCAGGCCCGTTCTCGTGACATGTGGCTCGAGATGACTGCTCTTCAAATCGGTAAAGGACACATCAACCGTATCAAGCGTGGCTGGTTGTTCGGCCAATGGGTGCCGGAAGCCGGATACGAAGGCGGCGGAGCTGGCCCGAGCGGACCAGGAGGCGCTCACCCATCAGGTGGTGCCGGCGGAGCTGGACCCAGCGGACCGTCTGGTGGTAATGCCGCCGGACCCGGAGGACCTGGTGGATACGGCGGACAGCCGCAGCCATCAGCTGGTGGATACGGACCGGTGGTCAACCCAGAGCCGGCTCCAGTCTGCTGCACTTGCCATGTGGTAAGCTTAACTTTTTGACCGCACGTTTCATCTTAAAGAAACTAAAAGGCGTATTTGGCACATGTAATATTTTTATA
Source organism: Ditylenchus destructor (assembly GCA_022814885.1). Taxonomy (NCBI): domain Eukaryota; kingdom Metazoa; phylum Nematoda; class Chromadorea; order Rhabditida; family Anguinidae; genus Ditylenchus; species Ditylenchus destructor. The sequence continues at coordinate 160,409 of JAKKPZ010000075.1, forward strand.
TCTGAATATTAAAATCACATTTTCAGGGAGCACCTGGCCCACTTGGACCTGAGGGAGAGCCTGGTGCGGACGGTAAGGACGGAGACAACGGAAAAGATGGAGCCAACGGCAAAGACGCCATTCTCCACCCAGCCGAGCACACCGAGCCATGCATTGTCTGCCCACCAGGACCTGCAGGCCCACAAGGGTCAGTTCTTGAGACATTCTTTTATATGATTTCTTTAACGAAAGGAGCTTGACTAAATGTTTGCTGATTTCAGACCAGTTGGACCAAAGGGACCACCAGGCCCCAAGGGATCTCCCGGAGAGCCACCACGCGATGGAGTGCCCGGCGACCAAGGAATGCAAGGACAGCCAGGATCTATGGGACGACCTGGACGCGAAGGACCCCGAGGATCCCCAGGACAGCCAGGACGACTCATGTAAGTAGAACAGAAAATCGTTTAAAGTTTCGTCTTAAAATTTCTCAAATTTCAAAAAATGATTTTCATACTAAAGGACAGATCTGATCTAGACTTGAAGTTGTAAAACGATGACAAATGAAAAAGTGACGCGCGCGCGAATTCAAATGGACGTTTTGGATTGATTTTTTCGCTATATATCGCCAGGATCGTCTCAGACACCCATGGTACTTTTGTAAAAGGTGTTCAGCTCATCGAGCTGTACACGATAGTATACTTTTTACAGGGGGTACCCTATGTGTGTTAACCCCCCCAAAAAAAAATTTCCATTTGAATTCGCGCGCGAATTTTATGACGCCTCTTTTTGACGCAACTCCTATTTTGCTGTCCCAACTTCAAGTCTAGCTCAGATCTGTCCTTTATATTGAAATTTTAGAAAATGCATTGTTAGTATAATTTGTGTCTGTTTTAGCCCAGTCCCCGGACCCCAAGGACCATCTGGCCCACCTGGACCACCCGGAGAGCAAGGACAAAAAGGACAGCCCGGACCCGACGGACAATCTTTCCAAGGACCACCTGGACTTCCAGGAGACGCTGGCAAACCTGGACGCGAAGGACACGCAGGATCATCTGTAAGATAAATTTTGTAGTTTTGGTGATTTTTCAAACCAAAATTTTCAGGGCCCACCTGGACCTCCAGGACAGGACGGAGAGAAGGGATCTTGCGAACATTGCCCAGAGCCCCGTACTCCCCCAGGCTATTAAACGCGTACTCGCCAATCTCATCAATCCATGTCTCAAATGGAGCGCTTTCCTTGTTCTCACTTTTCTGTTGCCAAATTTTAGCCAAAATCCGTCAAAAATCAAATAATTGAAAATGCAACAGTTTCCTTTTCACTCAAGAAAATTGATCACCTCAGTTTATTGTTCTCTCTCAAATCGCCAAAGATCGGCGCACAACTCTCTTCAAAAGTTTATTTTTAAAAAAGCCCTGAAATTTTTGTGCAATCTTTGCTCAGTCCCGAACCATTCCGAAATTTGAAATCTCAACTCGTATTCGGTGTTTCTTTTTATATTTCTCGCTTGCTTGCCCCGCCCCTTTGGCCATAACCGCTCCAAACGGTATGTTGCGCTTCCCACTTCGCCCTTTGTATTTTCTGGAGCTCGCCCCGTGTTGGATGTTATTAGAGAAGCTGTGGTCCGATCAAGAAAAGCATTTTCCAAAACTGGTGTCGTCATCGTCGCCGTCGTCGCTGTTGTTGTTGTCGTCGCCCAAAACAAACAACATAAAATGGAATAATGCCAAAATTGTTTTAAACCAGCCGAATGATTGTTTGTTGTTTATTTTTTTTTGTAAATAAAGCGAAGTGGGAAGCAAGAAATTGAAGATTGTAGCGCATATTAATTACCGCAATGAATTATAACGGAACTACGGTTTATTCGGGTTTGTTCTTATGCTTGAGCACAAGTACAAATTAGTTTGCGATTAATTTTCATCGGGATTTAGACGTAGCAGTAAATTTTTCTAGTAATGGTATTAAAGAAAGACAAGGAAAAGAGTAAAAATCCATAAAAAACATCCATCCAAAGCGATATACGAATTTAAGCCCTGCACTTTGTCATTGATTGAACTATGTTTTTGTTATTGCGTTTTGATACAGTCGACCCTCGATATAAGAACATCCTTCGGGACCGGACCCAAGCAAAATGGCACATGAGTCAATTAGTGCAAGAGTCGGGTGTGTTTAGTTGAATGGCTCAAGATAGCTATGGAATTGCTGGAGAAGTTTCAAACGGTAAATATTGGCGAAGATTATGACGGAATTTATGCTAAATAACATTGGAAATTTTCAAAATTCGTTCCCGCAGATTTTGTTTCCCGACTGAGTTGATGACGCCGGAGTTTGCAGCCTGGAAAATAATTTTGAATAAATTGAAATATAAACCATGCGCGTTTTGGTCGAGATGTCTAAAAATGAACTCGCTTGCTGGCCATTGAAAAGAATATTTCCTTATAAAATGTTTGTTTTTATGACATATTTTCTGGAAATTTGTCAAAATAATGGTGAAATCTTCCCGATACAGTTCTCGTTCTGGCTCTGTTTTAAGTCTAACTTTAGTTTGATTAAAATAAGTTGCGAATTCTTTTCAAATAAATGCTTCCTTCGGGGGCACTAATGCACTTAAGTTATTTGAAGAAAAATCCTGAAAAGTTCAAAACTGTCTGAAATCTAATCTCTGCCAGTGCAACATTTCCGATAGCAATCAAAACAGTGATACCAGTCCTTAATCGATACGTGGCAAAAATAAATAAATGCTAAAAATTTAGAGATTGTTTCTAAGACTGAGCATCGTTATATTATCATAATAAATGTTGCAAATAAACCGTTCGTTTTATTTTTTGCAAATTTCATATTTTCCTTGACCTTTGCCATATTCAAAAATGGTCTCCTCTTTTTGACCTTGCTGAACTGACTCTTTTTTGTCCACAGCCCTTTTTGTTGGACCTTTAGTCCCCTGCGCTGTTGCTGGTCATTGTTTACAGGAGAAATTTGCCCGCCATTTTTCTCTGCCCACCAAAATCATCTCTTGTTTCTAGCAGTGACTATTAAAGACTGCGGTGGCCTTTCGATTTCGTTCCAGCGCCCATCTCTCTTCTATGGTGATTATTTCCGATGAATCACCAAACACTCTTGACTTTCAACCCTCTTCCTTAATTTCAAAATCAAACTTTTTTGATTCTGTTCGTTGACACTTGTGGGTACATTGTGTCATAAATTATGACTCATAAATATAATTTATTTGACATACACTCTGTTGCAATACTTTGTATAGCGATTTGAGACTCCCTGGGGGAGTCTGGTTAAAATTTGCACTGGATAAAATGGCCCTTCAAAAAAATTGATAGATTTAGTTAAATTTTACCTAAAGTTTATTTATTTAGGTAAACTTAGACCTCAAATTCAGATTTCCCCGCAAAAAGTTACTGTAATTCGGTACATTTTAAAAATTGAGCACTCCTAAGAATGCACTCCCCAAAAATACCAGGTAACGCCACATCCCAGGTAACGCCTCAGCGCTTCAACTTACTATAAGGATAACTGCTCTCAATCGTCTGTTTAACTTCAGATTACTTTATACTATATCTGAATATTTGGTCGCGATTTTCAATTCTACGTTTTTCTCGATCCTGTTTCCCGTATTAGAATTTTTTTATTCAACAAAGAATATTTTGTCCCCTTAATACAAATTTCTAATGTTCCTTCAGCTTCACATTTTACCATTAATTTTAAATTTAAGAACTCAATATAGAAGTTGGGCGTCACTAGCAACGTCCACTTCCATCCATTTTCAAAATTCGGTCAAGATGAAAATTTCTGTACTGTTTTATTTTTTCATTTCGCGGGTATTGCAAGAGCAATAAATCAGTATCACTACTAATTTTAACTCACCCATAATTTTGAGTACTAGCACCTTGGGACTCCCTCCGGGAATTTGAGTAATACGTTATTTTAAGAATATTTCGTTGATAAATATTCCAATTGGTTCACACAATTTATTCCGAGCAATAATATTTTTCAAGCTCAAATGCAACAGCGAGCTGTTCCGCTATTAACGAATTATGAATAGAGAACCATAATTTTAGCCGAGAATTTTTTCGACTTTACGCTGCTCTAGCATATTTTTTAGTTCAGTGCCTTATCACACACAGATATTCATAACCTGCAATGTTACTTAATCAGTCGATCAAGAAAGAACGACTCTAATAACTATTGATGCCTAACCTAATGCAACTAAAATCCAAATAAGTGTTATTATCACATGGATTTAATGTAAAACCGTTCACTTTGATACTATCATCCCACTTATTTCATGACCAAAAAAACTCAGACGCACCTTCTTGAGCCAAATTCTACGCGACATGCAAAAATTGTTGTTAAAGGCTAAAGCGTAGACCCGTCATTTTGTACGTTTCCACAATACCCACAAATATTCATTCTCTTCCACATTTCTCTAACTTTTCTTTTCCAGAGATTGTGTTAAATTCCGCTTGATCAAAAGGAGGACCACAAAACCGCGCTCTTTCCCGACCGAGCCAGACCATTTTTGGTGTGCGCTGAAAACATTCCCATAGAAAATTGTCGCCTCCTTTAAGGCCCGCTTCCATCGCTGTGCTCACGCGTATGTCCCGTCGGTTGTAACCACCTATAATAAATGTCTCTCTCACCTCACTAACCCGCTTGATTATACAAAGCTCAAACCCCGCGCCCCACAAAATAAGCCCGATACCATTTTTGGTGCCGGGAACGAGCCAAGGCCCGACAGTCGAGACTCTCGACTGGAGAGTCCTCTGTAAAGGGGCATCGGCCCCTTTACATGCACACTTAATCATTACAACACAACTTCGATCGTTTGTATGATTCCTACTCCCAAACCCCGCGAGAATGTTGGGAACGCCACGAGAGTGTCTTAGTTCAGGCCTTGGGTGCTTTTGAGAAAGACCTGTGTAAAATTTCTTCCACCCCCAACCGCACGCACCTGTCTCAGTTCGCGATTCCTCGCGTCTTGTTCTGTTTGCAGTTCCGGCAGTTTTCGTCAACCTTTCCTAATCACATGTGCTGCGAGAGTGTTTATGCCATGCCGTCCGTCACACCCGGCTTTTGTACTATAAACACAGAAAAATGACCTTTTGGGGTGAAGGCTGATATTGAAAATGTTGCTATCCAACATCTAATGTGCCTTTTCATAACAACACAGTATTTTAATTAATTTTGGTGTGATAGTTTGTAATGACTACATCTTATAAAATAATATCTCTTGTTTATACTTTTACCCGAGAATACTTTCGTTAACATATTCTTTGGTTCCTCCACGGTCAAAATTTAGATTATTTGGAAGCTTAGCATTCTCAATTTTTCATGTATAATCTTTATTTCAAATCGATTTTCTCGAAAAGATTGCCAAAAATTGCAAAATTCGAAATTTTGCGTCCTTTGAGCTCCCATCTTTTCTGCGTGGGAGCCTTAAAAAGGGAAATGTTTTATATATTTCGCGCTATATTAAATTTGAGCCATGGGTCCGAATGTTCGACGTTAGTCCAAGGTTATGTTCCTCGATGTCCGTTCACTATAGAAATGCAGATTTGCATAATTTATCGCTTTCACTCAACTCTGTAAGGTCCCAAACTTGAATAGACAATTGTTTACACCGAGGACACAGCTATGTTCATTATTATAATGTAAACTATTTTTTATTGAGCAAAAATAATTTCCTTAAAGCTAAAAAAATATGGCAAGTTGAAAACTTGCTCTCGACCCACGCACATCTTTGCACAACGTTTCCTTCCCTGCAAAAGCCCAAATTTGATACATTGGTAACATTTCTACGCACTATTATTAGTTTCCCCTCTCAAATTGTTACTCCATTAATTTTGAGCATTTCGGTCCTGCGACTTTTATCTCTAGTTTGAAAGGAAAAGACCACAGTGATGCCATTTCCATCTCTTTTACACACCGTATTCCCCTTTTTAGTCTGAGAAAATGATTTATTTTCTCAGTGCCAAAACAATATCAGTTGTTTACGCAGTAAAAACTGATAGAAACTGTCTATCCCATGTTTGCACTTTAAATCGGAAGTTATAAAAAGATATGCTCAAGAAAAGCTGAAAACGTTCTCATAAAAATTTATGGAAATGTTGTCATAAAAAAGAGGTGCTTTGGTACCAAAATTTCTCTTTTGGATAATCTCAGTGGAGTTTTGGAATACTGGAGTTTCATTTCAGGGACTACGATTTTCAGACTACGATTTTCAAAAATATTTCCCAGAACTTTTTCGGGTCATTCTAAGGAAGTTATTTTTTGGGCATCGTTTTCATTTTTCTTTCGCCACCATTAATTAGGGAGGTTCTGCACCTGGTCACGCTGGGGCTCCTTACTGACATTGTGATCTGGACTGGGATGTCCTAGCAAACTGTTCCAATGACCCTACGAATCTCTTTTTCGCAATCACTGACCAAGCCCTCACCGATTCACTATCTCTATTTAGCAATCTTGATTCACTATCTTTCAAAGATAACTAGTATACAGAGGTCAATGTATGACTTTCTCTTCCATCGACAAATAGCAAAAATGACAAAAATAAAAAATTTTAATCTGGGTGTGCCAGCGTTTCAGATAAATTTGAATTGAGCGCTCACGATGGCACATTTTTATTATTCGCAATTTTGGCCAGTTTTTTAACTTTCTTTTTAACTCGTATTTTTGAGGCACTTTTAGTACCAAGGGCGTTTTAGTATCTCACTGGCGGGGGAATTCATCACAACTTAGAGTACTCATGATAGAAAAATTCTGAACGTCCGAAGCCTAGGATGTACAAGTAATTTATCATCTCTTATGTTAAATATACGAAACATTTCATTTAAACCCATTCACGAGTTTCTTTTTCTAGAATGAGCTTTCGATATGCACAGAGTGACTCAGCTCTCGATGAAAAGTACTAATTCTGTGCGATATGTTTCCATTTTCCGTATTACCGTGCTTAAATTTCTTATTTTAGACTTGTCGTCATCAAAGCCGTTATATTAAATGGTATTGCGAACCAAAGCATAGCTCATTACAGCAATCAGCCAGCTTATCTTTTCGATTTCGAACACCAAACTTTTAATCAGAATTAAAGTGAAAGTGATCATAATCCCGGCTGAATTAGAACGAAACTGTGACGTCAAGATTCGAGGCTCCACAAAGCCGCAAAATACGCAATAAATGCCGAAGCGGAGATGTTTCCTGCCGACTTCGTTTCCGGCACTGGCTTCCACATCTCAAAAGTACCGCAGATTTAAAAGAGATTGTCTGAGGAAGAAACATTTGTTCGTGGATGTGGAATTTCCACCGACCAACGCTTCACTATTCCTCGACGTGAATCGGAATTCAGACATTGTTTGGAAACGACCAGGGGTTTGTTTTTTTGTTTACAGAGAATTTGAATTCTGTTTGATTGCTAATTTCAGTCTTGAAAAGATTAGCAAGAGATAATAGTTTTTGAATACAAAGGTGACCTCGATAGATTCAAAGATCTAATTATTCGCACAGGTCCCGGATTTTCAGCCATTTTAAACCCTTTCACAAAACATCCATATTTTGTTTTTGTTTCGCGTTCAATAGTTCAAAAGTTCACCTGTACTGAGTAAGCACTTGTGAACTTCCACTCAAGGTTTTTAACTAATCGTCCACAGTTCACATGGTTTCGTCAATAAAAATCGGTTTATCAAAATTTTGTTGTAACGGCAATCATTTTAAATTGAAGTATTATCGCACACGGAAATTCTTCGTAAATTCATATCGCGGAGACAATAGTCAAGTTTAACACCAATTTTAACGACTGAATAAAAGGTGTAGAATTATTACCAAACTGACGTTTGTTTTCAGGAAATCGTTGACAACCCCAAACTATTCGTGGAAGGTGCCAGTCCAAACGATGTTACGCAAGGGATCCTTGGCAATTGCTGGTTTGTCTCTGCGTGCTCTGCACTGACCCACAACGAAGAACTCTTACTAAAGGTAAAGGCTTAGATTCTACGTAAATTCGATGACAAAAATGTCATCGCTAATTTATATTGAAATTTTTTATTCAGTCCTTTGTGACAGAAAACACCTCATTGCATATAGTTCGTCAGAAAACATCAGTGAGCTATACAGAAAATGAGATCAACAAAGAAAATTAATATAATATCAGTTATTCCATTTTCGAGTAATTGAGATTTCTTCCCGATTTGGTGTCCGATCTGCCACCCCATTGTTTGCTCGGCAGCGATTTTTGAGGCATCTGCGGCCGAATTGCGTCCATTCCCACACCGTTGAGCAGAATATTGTGAAGGTTGATCCATGCGGCAAGCAGCTTCTGAGTTCGTACACAAAGCTCGTCAACATCATGCTCAGTTTCTGACGCTTGGCTCGTATCCGGCAAAATAAGCGTGCTTGAATCCAAAGGATCGCCTGTATAATCGCTGTCATCATCTGAGTCTTCGATATCTGAAAACACCTAACCTTAGACTGAACTCCAATTGTTAATTTTACTCAGTTATTGCTAGTTTCTATAGATATTCCGTTAGAAAAATACCAAGAAATATTGAAAACGTATATGAGATTCCTCAAATTTATAGTCAGTTAAATTGAGTTAGATAGTCAGTTAGATTGATAAGCGTTCTAAACGCAAAAGGAAGAATTTTATAGTTAATAATAACATAATTTTCATATGATTTACGGCCTATCTCAACTAGCTAAATAAGTTTTATAAAAGAGCCACAGAAATGTGAGCAAATTCTATGACAGTTATGGTGGTGATTCACATTATAGGCGAGTTATCTCTTACTTATAAAAGGAACTCACCAAAAAGATCCTTCATACCAGGAGTTCTATTTCTCATGATATTTTGCAGCACTTTCTGCGATTTGTCCACATAGCGCTCACATGTCTTTACGACTTTGTTGAGAACCCTGATTTTGTTTCCGAAAGACACCACAGTAGGTGCTTGATAGTCAGCGAAGCCAGTTGTTGGCGCAGTAAGTATAGGCGAGAACTTTGCAAGCTGCCGTTGAGCGGATTCCGTGATGAGCAGCGGTTGGTGATTTTCTCGTTGTTTGATCGGCGTTGAAGCATATGTCGAAGGGTCTTGATTGCAAGTCTGAAAAATCAATTAACATGGAGTAGAAGCAAACATGTAAGCAAATTGGTGTGAACAGAAAATTTAAAAATCAACTTAAATGACGGCTAAACTTAGTTCTAATCATTTTATTTCTATAATGTTATCATGGATTGATAACTGAGGTGGCATGAAAAAGTTGATCTGACTTTCAAATTTTCCAGGGCCTGGATTTTCCTTGGTTAATTATTTGGCAAGTTTTCATTAGTGATATAGGCTTGCCCGCGATAACGTCACGATAACAATATTAGATTTTAGCTCGACAAATTTTATTTTATTTACCTGCAAACAATATTTCGAAATTCTAGGCGCGCATTGAGAAAATTCATTGACAGTCGTCGAGGAAGTCGGTGGTCGGAAAATTAATCCATTATTGCAGACGTCCATACTAAGAGAAAATAGCGTTTGGTTCGTTGGCGTAAGCTCATTCGAAGGAGTACTGACTTGATATGATGGGTCCGTTGAGTCGTCAAAGCTCAGAAATACTCCATTCGATTGACGAATACAAACTAAATACCGAGCTAGTTGGATTTCTTAATTTGTGCCTATTTTTATTAAAATCCGAGCTGTATGCAAATACCGATTTTTTTCTGCGTCTTCCCCATGCATATAGTTTGTAGTGTTGATTAAATTTTTAATATTTGGTTTTAACCGAAATAGAAGAGGAACCTGGGTACAATTCAGATTTTTCTATGCACCCGACACACAAAATGACGGGTCCTATGACTCACTTGTTTTCCCTAATTTCTATTTTCAACACGCTGAAGATACGCAGACGAAAACGCCGCAAACTAAGTGCCCAGCGCTCATTCAACCTACATACCCGCATGAACGAATTCAAAAAGATTTAAATCGCTTACTTTTTGGGCATTTTTTTCCAGAACAAGATCATTGAAAACGTACGATTAAAGGATTACGATGTTGTGACAGATCCGAAAGAATCTCTTATAAAAATTCTGGTTCAAAGCCAAAAATAACCTGAATTGGAGCTGAATCGATTTTCATTCTGAGTCTCTTGATCATCAGCAGTTACTTTGTTAACTGTAACTTTTTGGTTCAACGATAAGTCGCTGGAAGAATATTTGCTATTCGTCTCCTGTCTGCTAGCACCGTAACCCAAGCTTTCACGAATTTTCTTGAGCCACGTCATGTTGATCAATTTCTTAGCGTACGAGCAAGATGTCGCTAAAATAAATGACATTTAATTCAAATTCCAAACAAGCAAATAAAAGTGCAAAGTGTGCATCACACATTATATAGTACAAAACAGTAAACGGACTAACAAGAATGACACAAAACTATTTTGAGGTGACAATGAAAAAGATATTCTCTAAGAAATCTTTAACATCTTGGAAAATGAATCTTGCCATGGGCCAAACTCGCTCCCATCTGACGACGCAATACCGATGAAGTAATCACACCATAACTTTCGGACATACACATTCACAACGAAAAAGACACTGCAAACTACCAATAAGTTTAGATCCTTCCCCTGAAAAATGCGCCAATTCAAAAACCCTGCTAATAGCAAAAGTTTATACAAGCATAACTGATAATAAAATCACGAAAATACGTCACAAAAATCTTAATTACCTACATTTCCCATACAATTCATTCCCTCATCCATAAAAACATATTCCTAAACTTTTTCTCATCAAACGGCCTCACATTCTCTGGAAAATATTCTCTAGAAAATTTACAATTTTCAATTTGGTTATTATTTCATTCTACCGAAAATATTTCTGAGCTTTATTTCAATGCGCAGTTATGTGTGTGCATTGTGTGATTAATATACGCTCGCCAACAACAAACCATTTGACTTGGTGCACGTTTCGAAATCACAGCAACGACAGCAAAACTATACATTAGACTTTCTTTTAATGCTTTTGCTCATTGGTTACTCAGTTTTACTTAAATGTTTATGGTAAAAATAAGTAATGAGCAGGATTTATAAACTTTTTATTTTCCAAGGATGACCGAACTCCATAAGAATATTGATCTCGAAATTTGACACTTTCAAAGACCACACAACTTTTTTTCTTCCTGTCCCGCTCTACCATAGACTTGATATAAAAGTGCAAATTTTCAGACATTTATCTCTCAACAATTTGGCCTGACTTAAATTCTTTGGCAGATCAAACATATACTTACGTATTTAATTTTTACACTTACCAATAATGAAATAAATTAAGGTTATTCCGGATGCCGTCGAGCAGGAATGGGGCGATCCAAGCAAATACTGCGGCATATTTCAATTTCGGTTTTGGCGCTTTGGCAAATGGATCGAAGGTTTCAGTGTTTCCATTTTGTTTTTGTCATTAATTTAATAAGTTTAGTTATTATCGATGACCTCCTGCCAACAAAAGATGGGAAACTGCTCTTCGCCAAATCCAAAACACCGAATGAATTCTGGAGTGCACTCTTAGAAAAAGCTTTCGCAAAGTAAGTATAGACCTTAACTGTGCCATAGAATCACCTTCCCACAAAAACCGTGAGAATTTAATTCCCAACCGACGACATGTCAATCATTTTTAATAAAAGCTTATAGATCGGTGAGAATATTCCCCCATTTAGACTTTGTTGGGAAGTACGAATTTTCCAAGCCTGATCGCACCGCTATTATGATTACTTCCACAACAGTTGGACACGTTTTAGGATGGAAAATAATAAACCTAGCCCTAAACTTAAGTTATCTCAGGACTTATCAAACAGTCTATATGTTGCAGTTAATCTTGAAAATCCGTTTATGTTGACTTCAACTAGTTGAAGTCAACATAAACTGAAATGTCAGTTAATGTTGACATAAACGGATTTTCAAGATTAACTGCAATATATATATATCTAATATAGGCACATCTAGATCATTGAAATAAATGTTTCTGATTTTATAATTCTGAATATAATTCTAATATTCTGAATTTTCCAAGCCCTGATCGCCCCGCAATTCTGATTACTTCCACAACAGTTGGACACGTTTTAGGATGGAAAATAATATGTGCCCTAAACTTAAATTGTCTCAGGACTTATCAAACAGTCTATATATAATTTACGCACATCTAGATCAAGCAAATAAATGTTTCTGATTTTACATAGAATTTTAGGTTGTATGGCTGTTATGAGAACCTGGTGGGCGGACAGCTTGCCGATGCCCTGCAAGACGTATCGGGCGGCGTGGCCGAAACCATCAATGTCCAAAAATTTTTGGCTGGAGAAACTGGCGATCCAAGAGGGCGACTCTTTCAGACACTGAGGAATGCTTTCGATCAACAAGCATTGATTGTTGCAGCAATAGCGGTGAGAGCTTCTTGTCATTTTTAAAGTGAGATGTGAAAACTTTTTGTGGGAAGTTTTTTGTGAAATATTCAAAAACTAGTTTATATGTTTATCGAAATTAAAAGTCATCACTTTTATGTGTGAAATTTTGTAAATATGTAATTAAAATTTTCTTTAAATTAATAAAACTATTTGTATTCGAGAATTGTGTATTTTGGCGTCGTTTTCAAAAAATCCTAGCAAATGCGAGTAAATTATGTTCTTAAATTATCTCTAAATTTGACATTACCGTTTCCAGTTTTAATCTCACTCTTTGTTAATTTTTACTCTAACTAAAACTCCATACACTAGCAAATCCGAATAATTCTTTTCCTGCTTAAGGTGGCATAACTGGTCCTTAGTTTTAGGCAAAAAACAAAGAGGATGTGGAGAAAAGTCTCAAATGTGGGCTCGTAAAAGGTCATGCTTATGCAGTGACGGCGGTACGCTATATTGATTTGGACGCAAAGGAGAGAAGAGCATCAGCTAAATTCTTTCCCACAGTGGAGCGCCAAATGATGATTCGACTGCAAAATCCATGGGGCGAGAAGGAATGGAATGGCCCTTGGAGTGATGGTTCAGCGGAGTGGGAACAGGTAAGTATTGATATTGTTATTGACTTTTTAGTAATTTACGTAATTTAAATTTTAAAATTATTTTTTCTATCGTTTTCCTATAATTTACGCAATTGTTTGTCTCACATTTTGGTTCTACGTCACAACCAAGTTTTGCTCTTTATGGTTCACTGCAGCCGGAAATTCAACTCAACGTCACATCGATTTTTCCGCTATTACTTTTGACGATAGAAAAGAATGGTGGAATTACATCCACATACAATATTGACTTTAGTGAATTACCGAAAGAACGCCAAGTGACTAACTTTATGATTGATCGAATTAACTGATCGCAATAAAAACTTAATAGGGAAATAATTTTACAACATTGTAATAGTAAGTAATTTTGGGGCATAATCGCGGAAAAGGGGTGGAAAATTTCTTAAAATTTTTTAAACAAACTTCTTACATAAAATATTTTATAATCCAAGAATTATTTTAGGTAACTGATGCACAAAAGAAAAGGCTGGGAATTACCGTGGACGAAGATGGCGAATTTTGGATGCCTTGGGATCAGGTATTTTTTTATACGTTTTATTTTCTATACGCCATTTTATTGCAGTTCGTCAAATATTTTACGGACATCAGCGTGTGCCAATTATTCAATACGATGAAATTCGCTGCATCTTCCTCAAATGGTACCTCCAAGTCTCAGCCGATGAAGCATTACCACGAATATATTTTCTATGACAAATGGACGACCAATGGCGTGAAAAGCGGTGCGCCCAAGGATCGATCCGGCGGGTGTCAAAATTTTGCGGCTACGTTCTGCTTTAATCCACAGGTAATAATTATGATCTCCTGAAATATATTTTTTGTTACCTGTACCATAAAGTAATTTGATCGAATTTTCTCGAATTATAAGGTTCACAAATTTGTGTTGGTCGCAAACTTGACGATTGGTAATGTTCCTTTAATGTCCTTTTAAATGTCGCAACAGTGTTCCTCATTTTTAATAAATTTAGAAAAAACCACAACATTGTCGACTGTTTTTCTGAATTAAATTACGAAGTAAATTTAATCATCCTGTATAATTTCGCGTAAAATTATTTCAATATTCTAATTCTCTTGTTTAGTACTGCTTCGACATCAAAGAACCCAACAGCGAAGTCATGATTGCACTTACGCAAAAGGACGCATTGGCTGCTCATGCCAGGCAAAGGGAACCGTTTGTCACAATTGGAATCCATGTGATGAGGGTTGAGTGCAATCGTCGACACAGGATACATCAGGCATGATTTTGTAGTCAAATAAAGTAAGCGATTAAAGTAATCAGAAAGAAGTGTCTAGTGCATTCTTAGGGTCCCTAAAATAATATTCCAAACTTATTTCCGCTGTTAAAATACAGTTTTCATTACTCTTTCAATTGTCTGACATCTTTTTTATTAGATAAAACGAAAGAGTACACTTTATACTAATTTCACATCATGCTTACATAAATCATTTACAGGCAATAAGCGCCGTTGGAACGAGTGATTACGCCTCAGCCCGCTCTGTATACCTACATTTAAACGATTTGGGTGTGGGACGATATGTCCTAATGCCGACTACTTATGCACCAAGAGAACAAGCTGAATTTATGTTGCGTGTATATGCAAGGCATAGAATCAATCCCAGAATACTAGTCAGCGATGCACCAACTCCGGGTAAAATTCATGACTACAAATTTCGTTTTGGTAATAATCGAATTTCAGGAATGTTTAAATGCTCAAGTATCTACTCAGTCACGAGAGTGAAAATCATCGAGGCTTGCATGAGCGCTTTGAGGGGTTAGTTAACAAATATTTTTCTTTTAAAATTGATATGCTATTATTACCCTGCTAATATCTTGCCATATTTCAATACCATATTTATCCGAAATGTCCCTCAGTGTAAAGACTGTTCTCTGCACACTACAGCTATCTTTTCACTGAGCTGTACTGTGCAGACAGCAGTCTTTACACTGAGGGACATTTTGGACAAATATGATATTAGCAGGATAATAATAGCATTGTGTAGTTTTATACAAATATAATTATAGATTATCATATGTTTTGGTACTACTAGTATATGAACTGGTAAAAACTCTGCTAAGGTTGACAATGCCAAATTTCCTATATTTTAACCGTTTTACAGTTAAGGAAATTACTGAACCTTAGCAACTGAATTTTAGCATAATTTCTTCGTTTAACAATAAATTTGAATTTCTTGCCTTAAAATTGTTGCTGTATTATTACTATTGCTATCAGCGAATCTATTATCTTTTGTATAATAATTAATTGCAATGCTTTTACAGATTTGAATGTTTATTGCGTTGTTATCGGTGAGCATGAAAGGGCCAGGTCTCCGACAATGCGTATTTCATCCGGAACGGGCAAAGCAGCCTTCAATGAAATGTTTGTCTTTCACAGGTACGTATTTGAAAAATAGATGAAGCAAAAATTGAGTAAGCAAAAAAGTAGTAAAACGCTGCTCAGCAGTTATAAAATATTCTTATAACTGTAATATAATTGAATATTGAAGCATTATTTTATGCTTCGCGTACAATTCAGTGCCTACCCTTATTAAATGTGATTTTCGGTGTAAGCCTTGAGTTGAAATTTAAGAGCCTGAAAATTTTTAACATGTTCTTTTTTCCAAATTTGACGAATTGTCAAAATTTGTTTTACGTTCTTTCGGTTTTAAATCAATTCCTTTTCAGCAATACCTTGAAACAAGCGTATGTATTCGAAATATGGGAAGCGCGCTCAATCAAAGATCGGCAGTTGGCAAAGGCTTCATTGAATATTATGACAGACAACGACTGCATCACCTGCACTATAGATATGCAAAGCTCGCATAATACCTTAGCCGCAAACCATAAGGGAAACACTAACGCGTCCTCGGACAATTCTAATGGACACGTGAATGTAAGCAAGCCTATAGTCGGAAAGTTGTCTCTCGAAGTGTGCTCTTATGATGATCCTATGTACTTATAGTGCAAATTATGTTTGTTAACCATAACATCTAAATTAAAAATCAGTTCTGTTATCATAAAACTCATATAAGGAAATATTTGGATTATATATGAAATTCAGTAGTTATCTAGCTTAGTCGAATATCAGTAAATTTTATGGTTTCCGCTTTTATGGTTGACAAGCTAATCTCGCATCTTGTTGCACTTTCACTTTACTCATATTTATCTTTGTTCTACTATTTTTGTTGTTGGTCAGACAACCATACATGAAAATCGGGTAATTTATTTCACTTGTACACAAAATTATTCCTATATTTGTTTTGATTGATTGTTGCTTAATGAGGTTAATATTGCCTTTTGAATGTTTTATCGACAACTTGATATAATAATTTGTTCACTCTAATAAATTATTTCTTATTCGATGCATGAAAATGACACAAAATTACTGGATAATTCCTGGTATATAAGGCGATTGCGAGACAAAAATTTTTAAATGATGTATTCGGATTTCAAAGCAAAATGTGAACAATTAAAAAATTGCAAAACGAAAAACAGACTCAGAAGGATGGCAGCAGTGACTGACTAAAGATCTCCTCACAGTGAAATTATTCACCTAGGCGCCAGTCTCTCTTCATCGTCTGCTATGAACGCTTAAATGATTACTCCCAAGTGGTATCGAACTCTCAAATACGTCGTGAAATGCAAAGGAATAAGCCACTCGGCCATGGCGCACACTTGCGATAACTCTCGTGTTCCTCTTCATATATATTCACTTTGGCATAAATTTCAAGAGGGTAAGTATTTGCGTCATATTAATTGAAATTGATTGACAAATTCAGAAAAAATATAAAAAGTTTAATGCGGCGAAAATAATATAGAGTACAATTTTTCGCGAAATAATATAAATTTTGCTGAATTTGGCACTTTTACCTGGTGCCCACTTACCTGAATTTTTCCGAAAACAAATGCGACATTGCACTTATAAAATCGTTTAAAACTTTGAAGTGAATAACAAGCGGATATTTTCTCTTTGGATGAAAAGTGCCCATTGTCGTCACCTGCGCCGGATAAATGGGTCATTCCTGCGTCTCTAGCACCGGTATTTCGCCCATTCCGCACTCTTTTCTATTTCATTCACAAAAGAATTTGGAGGTATGCGTAATCCTTCTGCTCGCGCGCCTCGTGGATTTGGAATGATTCCCTCCTGAGAAATTTCCACCAGCAACGCTTCGGATCAAAGAAGTTTGCGATCGATGCGTCATGTCTTAGGATTTGGTGCGGATCGACATCTCTTCAGAGCCCGAAATAATTGTTTCTAATCCCAAATCGGGCAGAATTTCCTCTCAAAATTGTTATCGTTATTTTGTTTTATTCTAGTCATATTTTTATTCGAGTTTTCTGGTCAAGATGTCCAAGAAGTTGATAAATCCCTTCGGACTGTTGCAGAACTTTCTTGCGAGACTATTTTATAGGTAAGTTTCAGCCAAGTAAATTACGAGACTCATTATTGACCACAATCGGTTTTTGAGATTTTTCAATTCAGATTGTAAAATTGTATATTTTGAAAATTAAAAGTTTAAAAACAGTTCAGAAATCACAATTAACATTAATGATATTATGAACTATGCTTTATCCAGAAACGATAGCGGGGTCGATTGCAAAGGATAAAACTGTATTTGACACGGCAAAACGAAAAATGAACACAGAGGACTTTCAGATTTTTTATATTACGGGCGTTTTTCTGGATGAATTTATTTAACCGTTGGGATTATATCACGTGAAATAAAAAAAGAGAATGTTTTATGAAAACGGTTTACGCATTTTCATATTTGAAGTTTTCCAAAAATACGTTTGAGTAATATATTTTATGTTTAGGTATGGCCTCTTTGTTGCGGAACACCCGAATCCTTTCATAATTGGGCCACTTATCCTCACTGGAATCCTTTCATTCGGCGTTTTCAACCTAAGGGTTTCGGTAAGTTATCTTTGAATATTCGTTACAAAATGGAAATCTCAGAGCTATTGATTACAATACCATTAATTTTTAGCATTAAGACCCATTTTTCATTGGTTTGTTTTTATTTGATTGGTTTGTGTTTTCAGGATGACCTCCGCTTTCTTTATTCTCCAGAGCACTCGCTGTCCAGATTTGAGTATCAGGTACATAGAGAGTTCAGCGGCGACTCAATTAACAGGTCAGTTGTTTTTTAATGCAATTTTTTAACAAAAAATTTTTCTGTTTCATCGAATAGTAATGAAAATTTTCAATGCTTTTGAGATTTTCGACAAAGCTTATCACTACTTACTAATATGATTTTAACCGTTTTTATTCCAGCTCCTATATTGCCGTTGCGTTGGAATCAGCGCAGCCGAATGATACAAATATGTTGCGAAAAGATATCGCGGACGCAGTGGGAAAGCTCCAGAATTTCGTGCTTCATAACATGACAATAGAGTTGCCTGACGGCACCTATCATTTCGGCAACGACATTTGTTCCAAGCTGGCGCTGTGTCCCATCAGCAATACAGTTGTGCAAATCTTCTTCGACACTTATTTTAGTGAAAAGGTTAGTTATTTTTAAAGAATATCTTCGGGATTTGTGAAATATAAAAGTTTCGTTCATGCCAAAAATTTTGGCAAATGTTTGATTGAGTATCGGATGTATTGCAACAACTCTATTTCTCTTCCACAATTGGTTCCCCCGGGAAAGTTTGCAAAGCCTTTTGCTTTTCGAAGCCATCCGTTATCGCCTTTCGTATGCGATAGCCGGATAAGAAGTTGAAAATGTTTTATAGTCAAATAAAATTTTATGGTTCATTGTATTGAAACGACATTTGACACGCCTCAGATTTATCCGACTTACTGGTCGAAAACTTTTTCATCCATCCTCCACTTTATTTGAAAATTTTCGGTAGAAAGTGCATAGACAAGGATTTACAGCTAGAAAAATACGGAAAGTTCAAGCATCGGTCTGCGAATTCGTTTCATTTAAGACGAATTTTCGATATTTCCTCTAATTTAAATCAATTACAATTTCTATACATTCTGTATGGATTTCTGACATCTAATACAACTCCAGACTCCTAGTTAGCCCCATTCTTGGCAGTAATTTAAAAAAGTTAGCGCCATGATTGAAGTAGAAGAATATTTTATTATATTATAATAAAAGTGTGAGGGGTTTTGTTTTACTTCGAAAGTCGAAATTATTATTTACTAATCTGTTTCAAGAATTTGGCCTTGTTATTAAATGATTTTTAAAGGAACGATAACAATAATATATTTTATAAAAGATTGTACAAATAGAGAAGCTGAATTAACGAAAACATAATTAACAAACTGTTTCGATCCTAATCCTTGACAGTTAGTCAACCCTATGTTTTGTACTATGTAATTTTTATTCACGTTAATTAATAAATGTTACAATTTCAGTTGCAAAAGGATCCCCGAGTGAGTCTTCAATGGCCAGTGCTGAAATTTTTCGAAAACAAATTCTTTCTGCCCACAAATCTATACGGAGTGAATCTGGACGAAGGCGACCACACTTTTCAAGGACTCCGATCAGTGCAATTGATCCATTTGGTCTATTACGTAGCAGGTACCGATAAGGTTAGTTTGACACATTATCAAGTCCTTTTAGAAATTCTAGGGTTATCCAAAATTACTGAGCTTACATAATCGTTGAGGCAATCTAATAGAATTTTTTACAGGCTTAGGAAAAATACTCTGCTTTTAAAAATATGTATAAAATTTGTCGTACCTTTTTGGATATTCCGAAGCACTTGAAATTGAGTATTATTTCGTTTAAATAATATTGTGTAGCAAATTTTTCAGCTGTTTTGAATAGTGGCTAATACTCCCAATTTTACACTTGGGAAATTCCTTTACCCAAATTATCCATTCACACATGGAGCTTATATTGCTCCATCATTTTTATGGGTGAATAATTTTGTGATAAGCATTATACCACAAAAATATTCACCCATAAAAATGAACTTAACAAATACTTACTAAAAGCCATGATGTCATTTTTGTTAGTGTACCGCATTCCACCAAATGTATACCGAAAAACTATCGCTTTCAGATAAGAGATTTTAGTGACTATAGTGCAAATTGCGGTGACTTGTGAGATAATGTATTAAATAAAATTTTTTATGAGTTACTATTGTGGAAATGTCCGAATATGATTCCAGAATTAGTGAAATTCTTTTCAGTATACCGCAGATGAAGTAAGCCAAGCTGTAGAGCAATCCCTTCGATCGGCTCTGGCGGAACATTCAACGATACTCAAGCCGGCCATGTTTAGCCTCTCGATTTTGAAGAGTGAAATGCAGAAAAATACCACATATACACTGCCGTTTATATCACTCACGGTGTTTTTGCTTATGGCATTTACCGTCGGATCATGGTTTGTATTTTAAAAAATATTGCAAAAATCTTTGGCGAAATATTGTGAATAATTATCTGTTTTGGACAATTTTCTGTTTTTGGTACGATTCACAAAACGGAAAATTTAATGGTCTGTTAAATTAAGCGACAATAGAGATAAATGTAGCGAAATAAAACGTAATGAGAAATTGTCACAACCTAGTGGAAAGAGTATGTCTTCTTTTGAGGGCAAAATTTGGGCCATATTAATTGGCGAACGTATTTATCCAATTTGTTTCATAAACAAACTTTCTAATTACTATCTTTAGCATGACCGGAGACTGGATTACTTCAAAGCCCTTGGAAGCATTAATGGGCGTCTTCTCTTGCACATTAGCCATTGCAAGCGCGGCCGGATTGCTTTTCGCCATGGGAATCCCTTTTATCAGTCAGGTATTTTAATTCTAGTATAATAGTTTTGGTTTCACAAAACTATCTTTTAATGTGCATATGAGTTTGAGAAAAGTTTTGCATAAAACTTTTAGAGATAACACAAAAGTATAGAATATGTGTTAGAATATAAGTAAGTAATAATAAAGAAATTATAATATAAGTATTGTAAACCGGTAATAGCAACATTTTCAGGTAACCGTTATGCCGTTTCTGGCGTTTGCAATCGGTGTGGACGATACCTACGTGATGCTCGGCGCTTGGCAGGATACGAAAAGGAACCAGTCTCCTAGTAAAAGGATGGCATTGACACTTGAGGAGGCTGGAAGGTTCGTTTTTAATACCCTTATGTGAGAATCGGTACCTAAATAATCTTTCGTTTGCTGTTTATATTACAAATTTGCTATTTATATTAAACAGTAAATAAGACTTCAGTGCGCACAGAAATTCGGAATGATTCTCGCTTATGATCATTTTATGTCTTGCTCATGCCTTTTCTCCCACTATTTTATTAGTCTTTACATTATAAAATTTTGCACATGACATATCTTTTTTAACATTCTCATAATATAACTACAGTGAATACAGAGGGTTTAGCTTTAATGGTGAGAAGACAGTTAGTTAGCAATATTGTTAATAGTGCGCATTGCCTCGACTTCTGTTGCGACAAAAATTGTCTTTGTTGCGATGAATAATCATTGTTGCAGCGTTTAATATTCAGCTAATGATTTTAAAATATTTAGTACTAAAATATTCAAATTATTTAACGTTGTGTAAAAAATATTTTATTCTACATTTTAAGTGTTTAGCGCAATAACAGTCACATCGATCACCTCCTTTCTCTCGTTTGGAATTGGAACTCTAAGCGCCACGCCCGCAATCTCGATTTTCTGCAAGTTCATAGCCGTCGCCGTTTTGTTCGATTATATTTACCAAGTTTGTCGTTTTCCTATTTTTCAATACAGTTTCAAAATATTCGTTTAGATCACTTTCTTTGCTGCAGTTTTGGCTTTGGGTGGGCGTCGTGAAGCGGCTGGTTATCATTGCCTTATGGTATGGAAGCGGATGTCGAAAGAGGAAATTTGCAAGGTATTTCTGTTTTTAATATGCATTGATAATTTTAATTCGGAAGTGATTGAAAAGAGATGTCAAAAAATTATACCCAGATTTGCTATGTAATGTTCTAGTTGGTTCTTTAAAACGTTTACGAATCTTTCTTTCCTATAAAGTTGACTGACTCGATAATTAGAAAATTCCTACTTATATTTTTGAATTTTCATTAATTACGAAATCTAAACTATTCATTTATATGAAAACGTTTGTAACACAATTATACATGTTATATTTCTGTGCCATTTCTAATAACTCCAATAATATAGACAATAAATTTGTCCATATTACCCAATCAAATTTTAGGCCAAGGCGACGAATTTCGTCTCTCCCACTCACAACATTTTCGCTAATTATCTGGCTCCATTCCTTTGTCATCGAGCTACTCGGATTGCATTTGTGCTCATTTATGGCGTTTATTTATCGTTAGCCTTTTACGGATGCAGTCTTTTAAAACCGAACTTGACTCCAAGCAGATTATTGGTTGACGACTCGCCGCTGGCGCATTATTTGAGGTATCAGCTGTTAAAGCAAATTCCTTAATTAAATAGCGGTTTTTAGGCTAGCGGAATCAAGAATTTGGTCTGAAGGAGTCATTGGAAGAGTGTATGTGAATAATGCGCCGGATTTCAGCACTCATCCAGATCAGGTTTGGAATTTTGAGTAGAGTGATATGCACATAGTTAGGCGGATAAGTGTAATGCTAGCTTGTAGTTATTGTTCCTTCATTGAATTTTTTATTAGTACAATATTAATTATACAATGATATGTTTTCCATAACACTTTTAATGCATCTTAAAAACTGGTAATTAAGCGATCTCATTTTTTTGGTACTAAAGAATTCTTTCCGCGTTCTGTTAGTAATGTAACCGAATTACTTTGTTCAGTTAAACACAATGATGCAAATGATAGAAGAGCTGGAGAACACGCCCTACTCCATGGGACCCAATTCCACACAGCTCTGGCTGCGGGACTTCAATAACTACCGACAATACTTTGCTGAGGATGACTCCAATTTCTATGCGACATTGAACTCATTTCTCAAAATATCATTCAACAAACAATGGGCTTCGTTCTTACATTGGGCCGACAACCCGAATAGAGTATTATTCATTAATGATTTCAAGAATGAGACGTTAATATTAATTGATTTAGCCCGGAAAGGAATATGTGAAAAGCTTTTTCTTTACCACTGCGTTCAAAATACCGGACTGGAATGTAAGGACAAATTTATTGCTGATATGGCGGAACATTACAGCGCGCTATCCGGAATATCAGGCGCTGGTATTCGATGAAAATAATTTCTTCAGTGATCAGGTTTGTTTTGTTTATTTTTGCACTAAACAAAAAAGGCATAAAATAACCTTATACCAATGTTTCTCTTCTCTGTCAGATGTCACCATTATTATCCTAATTTTGGGCAAAAAATAGTTTCCATTTAGCCAGAACTAAACTTACTAATGCTACTCTTTAGTAAGATTTGCAAAGTTCATGTTCAGTTGTGCGCTTGCAATATAGTATACTGGACAGTTTGAGAAAATAATTTAAGATATATGGGAAATTATTCTACAAAAATCTTACAACAATCTTTTAAATTATGGTTAAGACGACTTTTTTCAGATGTTGGAATTAAAGTCTACTACTCTGAGTTCGCTCGGCACTGCAATCATTGGTAAGATGCTCTGTATAATACATACAAAATTATTTGGTAGTATTAGGGTTTGTTTTAAGGTAATGACTGCCTTTACAATATATATTTAGAAATGTTCCGTGATTGCGATAAAATATCACAAACGCAACTGCAATAATCGAAAATTCTGACAAATAAAAGCAACTTTTTAAATACCGTTCTATGAAAAATGTTGTTCATAGGAATCAGATTGTAAAGAACCTGAGATAAGGGCAAAATTCGCAAATTCTGTCGTAAAATAATTATCACAAATAATAATAAAATCTCAGGTTAATTTAAAGAACAGCGTTGAAAATACGCATATGTATTGTTTTCCATTTCAGCTATGATCATTGTATGCATTTTGTTCATCGCTGAGAGCTCCATCGTATTTTGGGTCTCATTTATGCTAGTCTCTATGGATATCGGTGTGGCTGGCTACTTATCTCTCTGGGGATCCGATTTGGACCCAACGACAGTCGTGAATATATTAGTGAGTTTCGTTCCGTAAATTGTATTTCAAGGAAGTCAAAACCATTGGATATAAATTCTAATATATGCAAAGATGGTTTTGCCTGGGTTATTTTGAGATAAATGAGTCCAATAATTTAGATGAGCATTGGTCTCTGTATCGATTTTGCCACCCATGTCGGGTATCGAGTCTACAGAAGTCGATTGGAAGATCCGGACGAACGGATAAGCGATGCGTTGGGTGCAATTGGTTATCCAGTGGTTCAAGCTGGCGTGTCGACATTCCTCGCAATCATTGTAACAATTTTTGATTTATAGGCATATTTTAATTAGTTGATAAATAATTTGCCAGGTTTTTATGTGGGAAATACCTGGACCGAATTTTGATATAGCCCAAATTTGACTCTTATTCGAAAGTTATTCCATCTTTAACCATTTCAGGTGATGATGCTCGTGCCTTCAAACGTGGTTCGGATGTTTGCGCGGACATCGATTCTCGTCGTGGGGACCGGGCTATTCCACGGAATTTTGCTCCTGCCAATTATCATACGATCGTTTGCCTTCGAAACGCCGCCAACAAGGGAGAAACCGCAAATAAAGTCAGCACTCAGCTCAGCGAAAATACGCCCTATCAGCGGAGATGCAATATGCGACAAATCGGGTATGAATAAAGTTGGCCTGGATTTACCGGAGAAAAATAACTGATTTGTTGTATGTAAAATATTTTTGTAATAAAGGAAATTTAGTGAGTCGATATTTATGCATTTTGTTACAAACCAAATAATTTGTCGTGACTTAAGCCATAGGAAGTTTGTTCAACTATAGCGCCTTGGTTTCTACAGTTACAAGAACGAATTATAAACATCTTTATTTCAAAAATTACAATGAAAACATAAACAATAAAAACTATACAACAAACATATAAATTATATCTGAGCAATTATTACATTTCCGAATATCCTTGTCTTCGAAGTCAGTTATTCACCTGAAATGTCATTCATTTCGATCACGTGTAGTGTTGAATTGCATTAAGAAAAAAATTATTTGCGAAGGGGTGTATAAGAAAATTTTGTTCCAATCACACACTCGATTTGTTTCAAGCTAAATCTCAGAGTAAATAAATAAATGAAGTTCTTAAATATAGGTAAGAAAACAACTGTCATTTTTTCTATTAAAACTTTTGTTCATCATACTTTGGCACCTCAAACATTTTTTTCAAACTAAAAAATAACACTTACTTGGTGCCTTTATTTTGTGCAGTGGGTCCTTTAAGTAGTGATGTCTTCTCGCCGTTGACTTTATGCGGCATCTGTATACCCTTAACATCGCTTTGGGCGGTCACGATTATAGGTTTGGTGACAATAGCCGTTCCATTATTGAGTCCTTGCGCTGTCTTCGCATCCTTAGTCACGTCTTTGTTTGGCACGGTGACCACTTTGGTGAGCGTCATGTTTTCAGCATTGGCTTGTTGCGGTTGTGTCGGAGCATCTTTGGCGTCTGGTTTGTCATCTTCTGCGACCTCTGATTCCATGAGTGCGAAATATTGGTAGATCATGAATATAACTGCGGATAACAAACTGAAAACCAAAAGTTAATTTTCATCAATACGAGAAGATTCATACGCATTACACACGCAATACGTCAGTTTAATTTAATATGTACGGTTCTGGCTATGCTCAAGAGTTAGAACTCACAAATTTTAATGTTTGGTGTAAAAATTTTCTTATTGAACATTATTCCAGGTAATCAAAACCAGAAACACATACAGAAATGATAACCATTAATCAAAAGAAAACAATATAGTGATGCTGTTGGCCATGTTAACCATTCACTTGTATAGAAAACTAAAATTGATTAAACGTTACTTACAGAGCCAATGACACGAAACATAGCAATAGATCTCCTCCTAACAAGATCGACGCCCAGTTGGAGTCGGCTGGTAGAAATGTGCCACCTTTCGCTGGACTTGGTTCTATTGTACTGTTTCGGAGAGCACCTGGCGGCATCCAATCGGTCACTGTACCTTGATCATTTGAGGAATCATTGCCTACAATTTTGTAACTCTCACCGTCCTGAAAAGTAATATGAATTATATTGAATAGCATAATTTTATTATTTTTCTCCGAAATATCATTTCAAAAATATTTAATTTGCGTGCTTATTCAACTCGCCTCTCAGTCTTGTCTTATATATAGTTTTTTCTCTTCCATCCAAATATAAATCAAATACATTGATTCTGAAAATGTTTTAACCAAAGACTTCCGATAGTTCAAAAAATGCATTACGTATCATTTTACAAATACATTATCATTTTTAACTCAATGTTTAAATAGGCACTCAACAATTTGTTTCTAATCACAATAGAACAATTATAATGAGAGTACGATAGACTTACGAATTTCACCCGGAACACACACGCCATGTTAAATTGCCGCGCGAAATTGTTTTCATTCCACCCGTCGATGACGTTCCCCATTGCAAAATCAACAGCGTCTTGTGAGTATTGTTCTGACCGATTTCTTTGAATTCTCGATAAAGTGCACTTGTCGTTTTTATAATCGCGCCTGTAATTATAATCGCATTCGACATCCTTCTCCTCGAGACAATTGCCGGCCATCACATGAACTATGTTGCTCGTTATACTTACGAGGGCGAACGAACTATCGCTATCCTTTGGCACTTGAACATGATCTGTAAAATAATATCAGAACATAAAAACAATGCTATTAAAGAAATTGATTCAATCTTATTTTAAAACTCAAATGGACATTTCCATTTGAGTGTATGTTTGCTCTAGTTTTGAGAACATACCTTTGTCAACATACAGTACATTATTTGACGATCCTAGATCCCAGAAAATTTCCATCTCGCATCCGCCGAAATTAATCCTTGCCTAAAAAATAAATACGAAATAAGAAAAAAATTGAAAACAACCTTTTTCCGACGTGTCAAGCACCTTTGGTCCTTGGGCGGATAAATTGTGAAGTTGAGTGAATCTGATAAAACTGTAGTTTGAGGAAAGAGCCAAACACGACGTCCTGCTGGCAGCGGTCCATCCCAAATGCGTAAAGTCATAATGCTAAATATAAAAGTAAGGTGCTTTGAAAGGGAACTGGGCACTAGGAAACTAACTTACATATTCTTGGTCTGCGGTTCGATAAGTAAAAAAGCACGCTCGGCATCGCTCAAGGAACTTGAATCGTCGGCATAGAATCGTCGTGTTGTTGGCGGTGGCTCAGTATCCGGAGTTTCTGTAGAATTTTCAGCTAGCGACATTGTTCGACACTTTCAAATGGCGGCACGATAATGGTGAGGGAAACGATTCGACTGAGGCTGAAATCAGCGATCGTTTAATTTTAAATAATGGAAATCAGTTTCAATGTTTAATGGAGCGAGATTAAAGTTTTGAGGGCTATAAATAGGAGAAATTGTACAGAAATAAACAATTATTGTTGTTCGAAAAGTAATAAAATGGGATTTTATAATTTTTCATAATACAATTAAACACAATGGATATTTATGGACAATACGCCTGTCGCTTCCTTCAAAATTTTCATTCTCCATTCCGTTTCAAATATACTGCAATCAAAAGTGAACAACTAAAGCAAACTTTTCTTCACACATAACAATTACGCACCAAGGCCGTATGCATTTCGAAATCAGCTTTGCAGCAGACAAATTTTTTGAAAGCAATCAAAGTGGCAGATTTGATTGTTTTATGAAAATCGAAAATTTTATTTGATTTTTATTTCTTTGCATATTTGATACAGTCAACTCTGACTTAAGCCCGAGGAACGTCTTTTGTTTCTCTTGTCCTCGGACATAACCCAGGGAGTGTTATATTTCACAATTATGATTTCACAGTCTGCTGCGCGCTCTTTATTTATTTCTATGCGATTATGAGAAAGGTCATTGTCCAGAAAATAATGACTCGCATTTTTACAAATCTTGTCACCCGATTGGCTCACGATTTATATTTGACAATGATTTGACAATGTTGTCAATCTTTAATGATGTCAATCTTTAATCCATCCAGTCATGGCAACGCAATATGGTCCACAAATCTCTCATTTAAAACTTGCACTATCCGATTTTTATATTTTGGTTAATTTGTGCAAAGTTTAGATAAAATTGTCAGCATACAATTCACTTTCCATTTCTGACTTTTTAGCATCTCGCATTACTGTATTTGTCGCAATCGTTCGCATCTTTCTACCTCAATATTCCAATTTTGGCACTGAAAGATGACACTTGGAAAGCTTTCCGGCAATGTGAGTATTTATAATTGTACAATGTGTAATGCCACGTTTGTTCGTTTTCAGGATTCTGAATCTAAAGGAGAGATCGGAGTGGTAAGTGTTTCTTATCAAACGTCAGCGATCACAATTTCCTATTCGGTGATCCAAATTTTTGAAAGCTTTGACATACTTTTTAAAAATATTTTTTGGTTTGTCATTTTAAATTGGAAATTATCCACATCTTTTGACATTTAGATCAAAATTATTGTCTTTTTTGCTAATTTTTTGTCCTGATTGGATGTTTATCAAATTCACGAAATATTCAATATACCTATTCAAATAAAATAAAATAGGTTACATTCGGATCCTTGCCACACTTTACATTTTTAGTGTCGCTCGAAATTCCAATAAGAGCAAGTCTATATTCACTCATTTCAGGTGATTGCGACAATATACGAACCTGGAGACGTCGCAAATGTAATCTACTATTCGAGTACCAAGCCACTTGCGCTGGTCCCGAAAAGCTTTTACGCGTCCACATCCAGCGACGCTGGCATCTCACAAAGTAGATTAACCAAACGGACGAGCAGATTCAGAGTAGGAGATAGTGTGAGTTTTTTAATTTTTCTCTATATTTATCAAGAATTTCGAGTCTCAAATTTTATTTCTTTATAATCTTTATTTCTTTACAAGAAATTACGTCTCCCATATTTGGTAAATGCTCAATACATTTCCTTAACCTCAAATTTTCATTCTTTAGGTTGAATTCGAATTGGTGTCCGGCTCTGATCGAATTGTGAAGTGGATTCGCAAATCTTCCGATACCATAAATGTTTTTATGTCGGAAGAAATTAAAAAATTTGTGGTAAGATTACAAAAACTTAACAAATTATATCGACTAAGAATTTTCATGCCAAATATAATTCTTGAACTTTTAAATAACGTAAAGCATTTGGAGCGTGTACTGAAATTGCTCATTTCCTTTCGCTCTTTTGGGTTCCTCGTTTTGATGTTTCGTATTCCTTGAAGCTTAATAAATTTCCAGAATCTTCTATTGCACAAATATTCTAGAGTATTATTTTCTGCTTAGGCAAAGTCGACTGGCATCATCGCTCCCCCAAATGTGAAGCAAGACGGCTTATGGACCAAAGAGTTCGGCTGGGTTCCCCTGGAGCCGGAACAGCTCAGGAATTTTGAGCCGGATGTACCCATGAACGTCACAATATTGATCAATATAAGCTTTGGAGATCACGTGAATGCGAGATATTTCAAACTGGAAGATTTCAAAGTAAATTTTTTCTTCAAAGTGCCGGAATTTTTGAGGAGCCTAAAATATGGAATAAAGGTCGATATTTCCGGCACAACAGGTCCAAATGACGCAGAAAAAACCTACAATTAGACATACTAAATACTATGAAGAAATTGTACGTTGGCCAATTTTTTCCGCGCATAAAAAATTGTCTGAAACTGAATTTTATTTGTAAAACATAATTTTCAGTTATCTCATGTCGAAGTTACCGTTTTTCTGAGGAAAAACCAGTTATACCGAAAGATTCCATTTGAAACCTTATCTATCTAAAAATATACAGAATTGCACCGAATATTTTTGGCTGATCATTATTTTCGACCGCATTTAAACGCTAAAATATTCTTTAAAATATCATTTTCGGAACGTATTTATTGTTTTTCAGCCAACATGCACTTACAAACTTCTCTCGATCAACGATGCCTCTGATGATCTCGACTTTCTGCATAATTCGGTAAGTTTTACTAACAAAGAACTACTAATTAATAAGAAATTTTAGCCTTGGAGGAAAGTGCTGAATTTGGTATCGGACAATGACTCGACAAACGGGTCCACAGAGGCAAGTCTGAAAGCTGAAGATGAAAACTCTGATCAACCGGGATCTTCAAATAGTGCAAACAGCAAAGCGTCGTCTTGTGAAAGAGGTAAGTCATAAGAGAACTAAAATTGGTATTATCTTACGGATTGCTTTGAAATGGAAAATTAACAAGTAATATTTATAATTGCTGATCAGGATAACAATTGTACTTTTATTTTCAGAGTACAAATCTAAAGTTTTGATGAAATAAATTTTTATCTTATGTTTATTTTGTACAATGTGACGATGAAAATTTTTACTTTTTTAGATTTGCTGCCTAGCCGTGAAATAGTGCCGATGTCTTCAACAAAGAGAGCTACCGCGAAAAAGCCATGTCTCAACCTTATCAAAGCGGATGTGTAAGTCTCAAACTACTGATATTATGAAATGTAATTTTCTACATGTTTAGGTTGCTCGGGCTAGGAAAATGCCCAGAGAAATTGAGATCCAAAATCCGGAAAGAACTACTACCACGAGTAACAGTTACTTTCGACCGAAATGACTGGTAATTTTTATTCATTTTTATTTATGCAAATTGCACTAAATGAAATATCCTAATGAGGGAATAATAAAGTTTCGAGACAAAATTTATCATAAAAGGACAAAATTTTTCTTAGCAGTGGAATTAAAAAAAATAGGCCGGATTTGGATTCCATATCCTAATATCATTCAGGCTCTAGAAGTCATGATCCACGGGAGATTCCTGAACTCGGTTTCTATTGAGCAATATAACCTTGCAATTCAAACCCTCCCTGTCATAACTTTATTCTGGAACATTCTAGAAGGATGAGTAATGGCTCAAATCAGAACTAAGACCCAGCGCTACCGATCGATATATTACATCCACATCTCGTTTCTAGGTTCTCGAGATTCAAGTCTTTTGTCTTTAATTTTATTGAAATTCAAGAAATTGGAGTTTTGACCGGGACTCGCAATCCTACAATTATTCATATTTTAGGAATGGATATTTCGATTCTGACGACGAAACAGCAGAAGAGAGCAACTTCGGTGATGGCGATGTATCCAACTTCGGTGATGGTGATGTATCCGACTTCGACGAAATGGTGATGTGCAGCCAAAAATGGCGACGGCTAAGAACAAACTAGCCAACATGTCGCGCGATACCAACCTTAGCACACGGCGGTCAACCGTTATTGCTTTTTTGACCTGCCATATGCAAATGTTTTGTTATTTGTTTCAAATTGTCATACATTTATGTCGAGAGTAAAACTTTATTCCACATTAATGATTATGCTTATTTATACGACTTATTTCTACGACTAGGCATAACGAACATCTTCATAGATACCATTTGGGTAAAGGTATGGAAGGTAGGGGTTTACTGCTGGCGTCTCATAGACAGCGCGACGTTGCAACAGTTCACGAACTTTGAGCTGCAGCTGACGATTGCGTTGACGAAGTGCTTCATTTTGGTCGCGTAAATGTTCGACTTGGAAAACTGTGTTACCTGCAACAAAGGTACTGTATAGAAAAGAAACATTTTACAGAATAATAATTAGTGCGTCAAACATGCTGTTTTCCAGGGATGCAACTCAGAACAATTTCCGAGTTTTGTCTGTTTTTCTGGAAAATTTCAGGAATTTTTAGTTGAAAGTTCAGATTTAGTTAAAAACGGTAATTCTCAGACTGCTAAATTTTGCCCAAGGTAGTTTTGTTTTCGTAATTACTGAATCTTGAATCAAGCACCGTACCGTCTCCGTAAATGGCCTGCTCAGTCAAATGTTGCAATTTCTGGCGCATTTCCTCATTGGTTTCTTCCAGAGCTGCAATGTGTCTTTGAAGGGCACTGATTTGGTTATGCAAACGTCCGATCTCTAGAAAATAATAAAAGATAAACATAACTATAAACAAATCAACCCAGTCGTTGACGTTCCTCCAAGCTTTGCACGATATTGTGTCTACGGGCCATCTCCACTTTGCTTTTCGAGATTTTAGCTTGCAGCTGCGACTGGTCCACCTCCAAAGATTTGAGGTTCTAAAGTTTAGTGGCATAATTCAAGTTTCCTGAATTAATACCATGCCATTCACAAATTTTCCTTTAACTTTTAGTATAAAAATATTGGCACTTTTCTCCGCAAAACGTATTTTTGCATAAAAGTATTTTCACGTAAACATTTTCGTACCTTTTCGTTGTGCTGAAGCTCATTCAGCAATTTCTCCAACGCCGGGTAATTTTGCTCTTGCAAAATTTCTCTCGGATAAGCGTCACCCATCGACGAAAATGTCACGAGAAAAGCGCCAGCGAGAAGAGCAGAGACAGCCAGAGATGTCATCCTAAACAAAATTTAACGTATAAAAAACACTTTCAAGGATCAATGATGCACAAGAAAAGTTTTAAGTCCAGGACAAGAATACAAAGCATATGACAATTTTTCAGCTATTTCTGAGTAGAGCTTTCGAACAAATTTGTCGCCAAAACGGTTCCGAATGATTGTCTCATGCTTCTCCGGAGAATTTATTCCATGAATTGGGCCCAATTTTTTCTTGCCTTATCCTTGCATAATTTCGATCATCAGACGAGAATTCCTTTGAAGTTTTCTGATTTCTCCGAAACGCATTTAATTAAACATTTTGGAATTTTGTTAGACGAAATATTTTTATTTCCTGTTTGAAATCATTTTGCGGCATCTTCAAAGGCTACTGAAAATTGTGAAACTGAAAGCGTTTCGCCCGGCGCATCGCATCGAGTTCAATTTGTGCAGCAACCAAACGGAATCTACTTTTGCCATCTTCTCTTTAGACATTCTTGCGACTTCACTCAACTGAATTTAGTTCAAACTGAAAGATGGAACTAAAAGATGCAAACGTCCAATCTCGAGAAAATAATAAAATATAAACATAAATATAAACAAATCAAACAAGTCGTTGACGTTCCTCCAAGCTTTGCACGATATTGTGTAACTAAAAGTACTATAACTAAAAGTACAAATTGCACTTTTATGTGAATGAGTCCACGTTACGTTTCTAGCTGTTCAAGACAGAATCCAAGCCCAAACTGAGTTAAAACGAGGTAGTTGCTCTAATCCAGACGCGCGAACAAATCTATACAACAAATCTCACAAACCAACTTCACGCCACCTTCCCATCGCGATATTCGGCATGCAATAAGAATAATCAATAGCAAAGAACAAATATCTTTATTTATCATGCAAACTTATGACAATTTACAGCAAAACGCAATTATCAGTTTTGTACATATGGGAGGTAAGAAAAGCAAGAGGTAACCGTTAAGTGCAAAGAACCGTATCAAGTAACATTATTCAGCTGGTTTTCGATATCTGTCGCCATTTCGTCGAAGTCTGACGAATCGTCATCGTCATTATTTTCTTCATCTCCCGCTTCGTCCTCGTCCAGCTCATTCTCATCCGGATCTTTATCGCCATTGTCCTCATCTTCATCCGACAAAGCGTCGTCTACCTAAATCGTAATTTGTAAGATAATGCAATATATTCGCAAAAACGATCACCTTTAGGATCTGTCAATAATTATATAAGCATAAATTTTCTAATTGCATTTTTGGAAGATGAGATACTGGACGTACCCCAAGGAAATATTTAGCGCAGACAATATCTATCGCCCATTCATATTAACGATCATTGGATTGTTTCACAATTTAACGTTTTTCTTATTTCCAATATTCAAACACAAACTGAGTCTGCTTTTAAACTCCTTACCTCATTTGACATCCTTCTTAACATATCCCGAGTCAAAATCGGCTCCTGTGAAAGTCTTTCAGCACCCATGCCTGTTAAGCTCTTTTTGCTTATTCCACTGCTATTCGGGCTTTGCTGCATTTTCAGTCCTTCTTCGAGAAACAAATAGTCGTTCTCATCAGCCCTTTGCCAGTGATAAAAGCATGCGTATAGCCAGTCCTGTGTTACTATTGGTATGTTTTGCTTCTTCGCTTGTCTCATTTTACTGAAAATAATTTGATATCATTCAATCAATAAATATTTAACAATCAGCAGTTATAATGCTTCAATATAATATAAAGCATGACGTTCTAAAAATTTACATGAATTTCGATCTTTTGGGTCACTGGAAGGAGCACTGAGTGGGGGCGAATATTTAACCTAATAAAATTCTGGAATCACCACTCAATCCTTATGAATTTTGACTTTATAAAACTTACTCCGTCCCAGACCTTCCAGCGACAAGAATAGAAGTCAAATCGGAAATTTCTGTCTCGACTTTGGCACCAAACTGCTCGCAGGTTCTATACAGCCAATGTTGCTTTGGGTCTATTTCTTTGGGTATGAGTCCAGTGAACACGATATTATCGTCTTTGAGCACCTGTCTCCTTATACCAGCGATGATTAATTTGACGTCCTTCACCTAAAACAATATGTGACAATTAAAGTGGAAAACAAACAGATAGCTTGTAATTTACCGTCTTTACTTCGCCTGCTTTTGTATACTTGTTTACTTCATCGTAATTTTGGTAGAATTGAGTATGAATACCTGAAATTTCAAATAAAAATTTTGCATTCAGTCACAAAATAAGGTTCTTGGTACTTTGATTTTTCTAGGACAAATTTTACGTACCGTTTGAAAAATTATTTTGGGCTAAATTTTTGTAAATAATGTCACTTAAAAATAGTGTAGCGCGGTGAATAACAGAAAATGATTGCACAAAAATATGACAAGCCCAAACAGAAGCATAAACCAGCCGAACAACAAAATAATTTCCGTTCATGTGGCCATGCTTTTTAAAATTTGATATATTTTTTCGAAATTTATACTCTCAACGGATAATCTTAGAAGGCCCCAAATGTATATTAAAGCTCAATCATCGAAATGTTACTCTTTTATGAAGTTTGTCTAATATTCCTGAATGCTAACTGAAGAAAGATTAGAAAAATTAACAGGAAATATGGCCTGAAACAATTTATCCAAATTAATAATAACTTCAAGTCGTGGCATGAAACCAATTACTTGTCAAAATGCGCTCTATATGTTGCAAAGTGTCATCATTGTCCACAATAGACGGGGGAGGTTCTGCTAAATTTTTGGACGAAGTCACATTTTCAGTTGTCACCGGTTTATTGTTCTTTGTATTTTTAACTTCGGATTCCTCCTCTGCGTTTGTGCTGTCTATTTCACTAGTGTCAACTTTCTCATCCGATACAAGTGGCTTCTCAGGATCAGTTGGAGATTCGCTATCAGCGGCACATTCCGGTTGAGTAGCGTCGTCCTTGCTGCCATTGTCTTTGGCATCTGTGCATATAGCAGCTGGCGGAGCGTTAATGTCGCCGATTTCTACAAAGTAGCGATAAGGCTTCACCTGTAATAAAATATTTCTCAAACATGTGTATATTTGTATCATTTACAATCTTTCATGACATATTTAACTTTGCACTAATAATTGTTCAACATTGCCGATTAATCAACTAGAAATGTTAATAATTATCAGCAACATAATTATAGTAATATAAATTAATTAATATATATTATAATATATAATCCCTAAATACTAAGCGGCATCGTTCTGTCTGGAACGCCCAAATTAGACTCGCACTTCGGCACCTTCCCGTGGATAGACCGGGGCGAGTGATAGCTCATTTGAAAGCCCTGAGGCTGTAGGTCCCCCGAAAACTATCAGAACCAAAATTTGAATATTTGAATTCGCGCCAAAACCGAAAAACGTGTTTTTAAGGCTTTTGACCTGGGGAAGTGATGTTTTTTATGTTCCCAATCGATTTCTGAGGCGATTCTGGGCAACTGTACTTTTTACACTTTTAGGTTTGGCGCATTTTTGAAAAAAAACCACTTTTTGGCCAAAAAATCGTGTTTTTTGATGTAATGTGTTTTTGGCACCCGGGGGTTTTCGAATGCGCTGATCACGAATCTGACGTCAGATTCGAGATTTGTTCTCACGAGGTCGTGGTATTCTCACCAGGTCTCTCACGAGGTCAGAACTTTCCCCGGCGGGATGTTACTAACGGGCGTGATGTTACTAACGGGCGGATGTTACTAACGGGCGGATGTTACTAACGGGCGGGATGTTGCGTGGTACAACTTCTACTCCCGAACAACCCAAGTCTGACCGCTGATGGCGGTGCGCGAAGCGATGAAGAACCCAATCTCCCGCTGTGCACACTCCCGCTTCCTAGCTGAGAGGGGCCGCGAAGCGGCCCATCTCAGCTAGTCCTTATAGTAAGTTAAAGCGCTGAGGCATGACCTGGGATATGGCATGACCTGGGATTTAAGGGAAGTGCATTCTTAGGGGTGCTTAATTTTAGACAGGTACCTAATTAGGGTAATTTTTAGCGAGGAATCTGAATTTGAGGTCAAAATTTAGCTAAAATTTAGACAAAATATAGCTAAAATCCTTATAGTAAGTTAAAGCTGTCAGGAGTCATTTCTGGGTATGGCGTCATTTGGGATTTAGGGGAAGTGCATTCTTAGGGGTGCTTAATTTTAGACAGGTACCAAAATGGGGTAATTTTTAGCGGGAATCAAAACCATATGGTCCCCCCTATGGTAAAAAAATCAAATTTTTTCGGATTTTTCGGAAAACATGTTTTAGGGGTATTTTGTGCGCTGATTCCGAATCTGCAATTGGTTTTTCGTACCGCACCAAAAATGGCCATTTTTTGAAGAAAATAGCGGTTTTCTCAATTTTCGTGGCGGGACCACCTAAAATCTGACCTCAAATTCGGATTCCCCGCATCGAAAAACCCCTATATAGGTGAAATCGGCAATATTTCCGGACTCTCGATTTTCCGGCAAAAAAACCCTGCCTCGAGTGTCAAAACTTAGTTTCCAACCTAATATATAATTTTTGATCAAGCTTGTGTTAAAATAAAGCTTTTCTGCAACGATAGTAGCTTTGGTTTTAATCCCCCCATAGAGAGTTACAAGCAGTTAGGACGGACTTTTCACCTGGCCCATGGATTTTTGGTTCCGGGGCTTCTACTCGGTGAGATAAGACCCCCGGAAAAAAATTTTTGAAATTCGCATGTTGAACCCCTGTTTTTACCCCTTTAAATGTGAGGCCACGCCCCTTTTTGTCCGTCCGTCCGTGACATATTGTTTGAGAATATCCAGCAAGCGCCCAGAGGCGTGTGATAGCTCAAACGATTCCTCTCATCGAGAAACGCTCGGGAAAATTGAAATTATCGAGATCTAACGATAGAAAAAAAAGTTATGAGCCCTGACGGCATTTGTCGGGATTGGGCTTTCCTGACCACCTACAGAGGCGAGTGAGGTGTCAAATGATAGATCTCGGTGAGACAAAACGAATGGCACAAAAAGTTTCGAGATTGGACCACCAGGTTGACGAAAAATGCCCTCAGGCCATTTCTCGGGATTTTCGGTTCCTGACCACCTCCAGAGGTATAACTCAATATTACCCCATAAACAATACGAGCCACCGCAGGTGGCGAGATAGTTTTGTGGTCGGGCGCGGAGCGCCCGACCTTCCCCCTTGGAATGTGAGGGTACTTAGAACATAGGCATATCTGTATTATACCCTTTAAAACCCATGCCGTTTTCTAGACGGCCGAAGGCCGAGTTCTTTTCGCGTAGCGAATACCAAAAATTATTATCCATATTCACCCAATTCAAATTTATTGACCAACGAATTCAATCTGAACCACGAATATAGACTCCCGACAGCTAGCCGATCTTTGATCGGCTAGTTTTTATATATTTTAAATATCAATGACTTCTCAGCAAAAAGCATCACAATATTTTCTATTAGAAATTTAAATTTAATCAGATTAAAGCCAAATTTGAAACTCACTCGTATTAACGCCTCGGAATATTGCCACACATCTGGTCTGTCGTCAATCATTACAACCAACTCATCACCCACCGGAAAAAGTGCTTTGATGTTGCGTGTTTTGTGGATACTACTCATTAGTTCGTCGCGAGAAAGAATCCTGTGATGAAAATATCTCCCTTCCGGATCCAATATTCCGGTGATTTTGTGAGCATATAAACGCTGTCCAAATGTTACGATGTGCATTTCATACAGTCGATTCATTCTTTCCAAGAATTCACGAGTATGCGGGCGGATCTTTGTGAAGTAACAAGAGTTGTAAATGCGATAGCCGACAATTGCCTGAATAATTATGCGCTAGTTTAAAACATTTGTTTATAATATATAATATGAGAATATATATAATATTGGAACTTCACACCGAAAAAGAGCTTCGGTAAATGCCAAAGCTTCGGTAAATGGTTTGTTATATGCTACATGATTTATTATATGTTGTATGTTATTAATAAAATAATAAAATTGTTCGAAATTTTTCAAAAATTTTTCAAAATTTTTCGTAAAAATTTGTAAATTTTTAAAAATTTTTCAAAAATTTTTGGAAAAATTTTGAATTTTGAAAAAATTTTTGAAAATTTTTTTAGAAATTTTTATAAATTTACCGAAAAATTTCAAAAATTTTGCAAAAATTTTTGAAAAATTTGGCAAATTTTGGTCAAAATTGCCTATTTTAGGCAGGAAAATTACGATTTTAGGCAAAATAGGATCGATCCTAAAATTTCCCAAAAAAGGCCAAAATAGGTCTTTTTAGGTTTTTTTAGGTTCGAACCTAAGAATCCGGTCCCTAGTTATTATCATTTGCAACTTTCATTATAACTATTATTTCAGAAATTATTTGACTTCAGAGTCGTAATCTTTAGACCAAGAAATAAATATTTACACAGGAAATTGCAAAACAATCTCCAATTCAATACAAGTCTGTATAATAAAAATATTTTGCCACATGATTTACACGATGAAATAAAAATTGTTTAAAATTAGGAATACATTTTAATTATTTCCCTCTATAGATTATTAAAACTTTTATGAATAGAAATCCTTACGGATGAGCGTTCAGCAGGTTTGGGCGGCCTATTAGAAGTATGTATGAGTGTTTGATCCAAATCCACCATTAGAACCAATTTGCGGTTCTTAAGTAGCGCTTCCCGATCATTTTGTCCAATTGTTTTGGCTATCTGAAAAATTTATACATGAAACTACATGTTATAGTACCTCTATCTACCTCATTAGAGACCAGTAACTCTGGTACGTGATGAATCATGGAGACGTTCGCAGACATCGCTTCAACACGCTGGCCCGGTAATCCACCTTTTCTGAAAGTCAGCAATTTAGACCAAGAGAAAGTTCGGTAAACATAACGGTAAAAATTTACGTTATATAATTCATTCTAATTACTTTGAGTAAACTCCGACAAAAATATTCCGGCTCCAATCCTGATCACGAATATATCTCAACTAAACCTTTAAAAGATGACTAAGAGATCCTAGCACCCCTCCTGTCACCGATCAGGCCTCAGTCAATACAAATTGTCCCAGAAAATCTCCGGCAAAAATTTCCTGGATATTTTTAAATTACATCGGGCACTTCAAAGTGCGTTTAGTGCTGTCTTTCCGTTATTTACATATCTTCAATGACAAAAGAAAACGAAACTACAACGTACTCACGAAGGTCCCGTCCGCAAATTGCGCACAGATCCTTAATGGTTAGCGGATGGTCACAGGCTTTGTTGTTTGCTGCTGAGGCTATCTCGTCAGAGGCTATCTTCCGCTCCCTCTTGGGTTCAGGCTCCGTGTCCCCATCTTTGAGCTGGGCACTGTTCGATTGGGCATCGCTTGCCGCATTCTCTTCTTCCCGGGTTGAATTGCTGCGCTTTTCGCTCATTTTTCCAAAAATAGTGCGTTCATTTAGCAAAAATTTGAATATTACAAACGAATAAAATCCGCTGTTGAAGCAACGAATATTATGGCCACAATAACATTTCGTGGTGAGACAAACTAATACTTAAAGTTTATTTACTCTTCTTTTCCTCTGTTCATGCATTCTACTTGTATTTTCTCAGAGAATTCCACAATGCCAGGGGTGCCATTTGTCCTTATTTCTAAGATTTGTCCTTATTTTGAGGGTCCAAATTTTAGAAAAATAAAATGTCCTTATTTCTAAGATTTGTCCTTATTTTTGGCCAATGTTCTTATTTTGTCCTTATTTCACGCAATATCCATTTCCAAATGGGAATTTTTGAAATAAAAGCTACTTTTCCTAAAAATTTTGACCGATTTTTTTATCAAATTTTCGAAAAATTTGATAAAAAACAGGAAAATTTTGTATAAAAATTCAAATTTGCGCCAAAAACAGAACCATTTTTCTTTGTGCGGATAAACGAAAAATTTTACTTGGAAATTTCACTTTGGTTCCGCAAAAACCTGTGCGGATAATCGAATTAATCCGCACAAAATGAGGATTATCGAGAATTTTGTATGAAAAAAATCCGTTCCAGCCAGATTTGTGCGGATAATCGAAAATGCGGATTATCTTGTGTGCGGATTATCGAGGTTCGACTGTATCCCCCTTAATTCCCTTAATAGAAACGAAATACCGATGCTAGTAATCCCCCTTAATATAAACCAACCACACAAGTCGTGCCACTTTAGCCTAAATCGCTTTTTAGGCTAAAGTAACTTGGGGAACCCCCGTTTTAGGGTAGGGTTTGATGTGAAATTTTTTTTCAGACCCCCCGGACCACACCAAAGGGGGTAAACGACCCCCATTACCCCCGGGGGGCCAAAATGCAACTTTCTCGAGACGCCCGGGTTCCGGGCGAGTGATACGTCATTTTGTAGCTCTCGGTGAGAGAAGACGAATGACGTATCATTTGCCAGGATACGGGCGGGGGAGAGGGGGTAAACGACCCCCTTTACCCCCGGGGGGCCAAAATGCAACTTTCTCGGGACGCCTGGGTTCCGGGCGAGTGATACGTCATTTTGTAGCTCTCGGTGAGAGAAGACGAATGACGTATCATTTGCCAGGATACGGGCGGGGGAGAGGGGGTAAACGACCCCCTTTACCCCCGGGGGGCCAAAATGCAACTTTCTCGGGACGCCTCGGTTCCGGGCGAGTGATACGTCATTTTGTAGCTCTCGGTGAGAGAAGACGAATGACGTATCATTTGCCAGGATACGGGCGGGGGAACGGGAGTTATTGCCAGGTGCAGTGGCGCAGCCAGAAACTCTGTGCTCTGATTTAGCAGGTGGAATCCCGAAAATGCAACATTTTGCGCAAAATGCAACTTTCTCGGGACGCCTCGGTTCCGGGCGAGTGATACGTCATTTTGTAGCTCTCGATGAGAGAAGACGAATGACGTATCATTTGGCCCGATACCGGTGGGGGAACGGGAGTTATGGCCAGATGGAGGGCGACCTGACCAGACCTTCTCCAAACTTTTTCCAAACGAAATGTGCTTCAAATCGAGATGCTTCAAATCGAGATTCCTTCTAGAAGCAGAAAAAGCCGCGTTAGCGGCTTCGAGAACAGGTAACCTCACGAAGTCCACGAAACCATACACCCTATAGTAAAAAGTCGAATATAGAAACGCTTATCAGACCTAACCACAAACAAAGACTCCACCAAAAATTTATTAATTTTTTACTAGCACCGAAGGTGCTAGTAAAATCAATAAAATAATACCAATAACGGTGCAATGTCAAAATAAGGAGGCACTTTATTTTTTTGTGAAAAAGTTCGAGATCTTCGGCTGATTTGGGTTGGTTTTTCCCACTTTTGCTGGCTTCTTAGCATTGGTTGCGTTTGACGGCTTCAAGACAGATTTTCCTTGCGCGGTAGGACGATTTTGAGGCACACTCTCTATCTCCATTTCGACCAACTTCGGAACCATTCGAGTCACTAAAATATATATATCCGTCAGTATTTGATTACTGACAGTACTACTAATCGATAAATAATTGCTTCTCATTTTTCAAAATTTTCCCTTTTAAACATGGCTTTTAAACATGACCCTTTTAAACATCCCTTCCAAAATTTTTCCCCCGGTGCCCCCTGGGTGCGCCACTGGTTCCATTTAGGCGATATATGCTAAAATGCTCATTTAAAAAGTAAGAATGGCAAACATATACTTAAGAATAAATGTAGCTTCAAAAATTGACATTAGAAACTAGATGAATATGTATCATAGACGTACAAAAAAGCTCATACCTGTGTAACCATCGTCATCTACAAAGGATTCCGAAACCATCTCTTTACGGTATGAGGTAGTCATTTGCGATTGCTGAGGTGCTATGGGTTCTTGTTCTATCTGCTCGTCTTGTTCTTCCATTATTTTGTTGCGGTCTTC
The DNA here is from genome assembly GCA_022814885.1 of Ditylenchus destructor. Lineage (NCBI taxonomy): Eukaryota > Metazoa > Nematoda > Chromadorea > Rhabditida > Anguinidae > Ditylenchus > Ditylenchus destructor. The sequence goes on from JAKKPZ010000075.1 coordinate 202,704, forward strand.
TACACCTGCCTCTTCGTCATCCTCGTCACTGTCGATAACTCTGCGCATAGATTGCTTAGATTTACCTACAACTAAGTGAATAAACATTTTATATTACAAAATGGAAACTCACCTGAAGTCTTGCCCTGCGACTTTCGCTTCTTAGGAGGAGGAGACTTCTTCGCTTTTGAACCTTGCTGCACATCTTTTTCTGGGCTGGAGTCTATACCGGTGGAAAATATGCCTTCCATATTGGAACCTGAATATATCATCGATAATAATCAGTTTCAACCAAACTTTTTCATCCATTTCAACACAGTAACAAAAATAGTCATTTAATAAGTTAGTTGTAATTAGTTGTTCTTAGTCATGTTACTGTCCCTTTAAATAAAAGTCAAGGATCCAATTACACGTCTATGTTCTACTGTATCAGTATTTCTTGTATCCAATTTCTAGGGCAAATTTTACACAAATTTGGCTATTCCATTTCGGCCATCCCATACTTTTCATTTATCAATAACTGTCCAGCGAAAAGTTTGCTGACAATTTCATTTATAGGGAAGGAGAAGAAAATAATAATTAGAAAAATAACAAATAGTTTTGAGGAATTCTACAGCGGCTTGGCAATAATAAATTAACTATTATTATTATAATTAGTGCAGGAGGTAGGAATAGAATAAAGATATTATGTTAATTAAAAAGTGTAATAATTGTTATTTAATAAGAAAGTTTAATGCTAAAAATAAATGCAAGTATTATGCTACACTCCCTGGGATTTGGTGTCGCTCAAATTTATGTTTTTATTTGTTCATTGATGACTCTTATATGCACGCCAAATACCAAATGTTCCCTAAATTCTGGGGAACATTTTGGTGAATGGAATGCATATATAAGTCATCAACAAATTATTTTTTTAAACAATAGTCGCGTCAATTTAAACAACACCAAATCCCAGGGAGTGTTGCATAATACAACTAATTTTCAACACTGTCTTTATTCTATTCCTACCGTCTCTTGTCTTTTTCTTTAATTAAAATTGAAGATACATTTGCAAAAACGTTTTATTACATAAACATACCAAACATGCCTCCTTGCGCAGAAGTGCCCTCATCAACAGCCATTCCTTCTGCCGTTTCTTTGATTAGATTTTCTCCACGTTCCATTGGTTCCTCATCCGATTCTTCGTTGTCAATGGTGACTTTCTGCACGTTTTTCCTAAAACAAAAGAAATAAAACAAATACATTACAAAAGAACAGTCAAACTTTTTCCAAGGAGGTGTTCCCTTAAGTTTAGCATCGGTTTTAGCAAAGACCTTCTGCGCATTTTCCATCATTTCGTCTTGCATCATCTGCAAAAGTTTTTGATTACAAATCAGCAAGAGCAAAAATAGTGTTACCTTCTTAATTTTGATGTCTTTAAGCTTTTCGACATCGCCACGCGATTCTTCCCAGCGCGTGTGTATCTTGTCAGTCCGTTTCTGCCAAAATAAAAGTTTGTTTTTGGAAGGCATCACATACGGATAACCTTCTATTTCGTGCCTCACATTGTACAATATGGCGTAGTCCTAAACATAGCTGAATTATGTACAATAATATTAATTGATACAGTTTAACAATGTTTGCTATCACATCAATTTTGTTCTCTGTGTTTAATACGCTTTGCTGTAACAGTTCGATATTTCCGGACTACAGATCGTTTCTTTGAAATTGTATTTGTAAAAAAATTCATTTATTAATAGTTTCAATATCGGTAGCATTTCAACCTTTAACACGCATAAATACGGATATATCTAACGAGCATTATAAATTAAAAAATACGAATTATAGAATTAGTAAAATAAAATTCCGGAAAAAAATTGCCGGAACCTATGCAAAATTTGACATACTTCCACGGGCTTCGCTTGCAATGAGTATAACGAACACGTGCTTATGGCCTCAAACATGGCTTTCGTCTTCTCCAAATTCTGCTGATTGCACACCAAAGATTTGTACACGGCAGCGACACCATCGTCCTCAGCTTCGGTGTCTCGAATTTGTCCAATAATGAAGTACGTAGCTATTACGTTCTTGGCTAAGTTATCAGATAGAAATGATTGCATTAACCTAAAAAATAAAGAAAATCAACAAAAGCGTACGTCGTAAGACTTTAAAGTCGCAAGTTGTTTTTATCAATTTATTTGTAAATTGAATTTCTCGTCACTTGTGAATGAATCCAAAAGAATAAACAAAACAAAAAATCCTTACTCTTCCACTTGCACAACATCCAGCTCTGTGTTGCGCAATAGGTACGAAGATGTCACGATACGATCCTCGTCCAGTATCCATTTCTCAAGCTTTTTTCTAGGCTCACTCATCGGATCTGCGGATTTTGTTGGTTTCTTCGGACTCATTTTGAGATCGAAACAAAGTCTAAAAAAAGGAATAAATGCGTGGTGATAGAAAGCGATAATAAGGATCTGGATATTTTATTAAGGATAATGAAAGATGAACTCGGAATGAAGAGTAAACGACACAATAGTTTAGACTCAATAATAAAACTTCTTGAAAAATGTCGCGATAATTTTTTAAGCAGAAAATTTTATTTGAGTTAGGGTAGTTAGATATTTTTATATCATCAGTATTGGAATTGGATTTCTACCACATGATTTCCGCTATTTTACAAATTTCGTGACATATTTTTCGTAAACTTTTTCGAACGATTTCAAAGCATCAGCGAAGTTAGAGTCCAAAATCACAAAGAATTTTGTGAATAGTCACCATTTTGCAGATTCTCGGGTGAGAAAATAAAAATGGTTCATAAGCTTTCTTAATAAAATCTGAAGCAAGTTTCATTCTCTCAGCAAAAAGCATTACATATTTGCAAACAAACGTCAAAATATCGCGCGCATTGTACACCGTATTTTTGAATTTCAAACAACTATTCGTCTTGGAAGGAGGACCTTTAAGAATTTTTTAAAAACGTAATAGTTGAAAAGTGTGAATGTGCAATAGTCGGTTGTCAATACGACAGCCATTCCGTGATTTGTCATTCATTTTATTTTTGCTTGGGCATGCAGGGATTGAGTTTTCTTTACGGAAGATTACTTGAAACACCCTATCAGAGCATTTTTTGTAAAAAAAATTGAAAAACTAATTTACTCAATAACCCTTGTGTAGTTAATTCTGGGACCGGGACATCTCCCACCCGACAACTCCCACTTCGACATCTCCCACTTCATACTAGAGAACAGTGTCTGCGTGCGACAGTGACTACGAAATAGTGTGTATTTCTAACCGTCTGCCGTCCCTTGTTCCTATATCTTTTTTGACCCAGCCATTAATTAAATTAATAAGAGTTTGAAGGGAAAGTTGAAAGTGGGAGATGTCGAAGTGGGAGTTGTCTCGGTGCCGTTAATTCTGCTTCCAAGAGGGTTCGTTTGTATTCCCCGGTCACATCAGCGGGCACATCAAAGAGTAAGAAGTCCTACAACTAGGAATAATACCTTAGAATTAAAAGCTGATTGCTTTTCTCATACGCTCTTTATTGAAGCTTTTTATCACAAGATCAGTACAATTAATTTCATGTACTCTTCTACTCTTGTCGAAACTTTAAGGAAAAACGGAATAAACATATGCGAGAAAAATGTGCTTGATATTAGTATCTCAGGTTTGGGATACAGTCTTCCCTCTCTAATCCGACGCGATCCGTTTTGGCCAAAATGTGTCGGATTAGAGAGGGTGTCGGTTTAGAGAGGGTCGGATTAGAGACCCATCTAGAACCTAAGTCGTGAATAAGCAAAAAAATTCTCTTGTATAATTTTTTATGTTCTTTTAAATATTTTTGTATGATTTTTTAATACAGGCGAATTTATTCTTACTAAAAGTTTTCCAAAAAATAGTCCAAAAATGAAAATTTTTGTAGTTAAAAAAACTTCCTTGCAAAAAATGGACAAAAACACACAAAAAACGCTTGCAAAATTTTGAAGAAAATTTTAAATTTAGATAAAGTTTTAGTTGAAAATTTGGATTTTTGGCGAGAAATTCAGAAATTTTCTCCGTCCGCCGCCAATGGCGGCGGACGGAGAAAAATTTTGAAAAACAAAAGGGGGGACCCTTTTGTCTTTTTTCTACCCTGACCGCCAAAATGTGTCGGATTAGAGAGGGAATTTCCATACAAAATATTCCGTCTCGGCCAAACCCCGTCGGATTAGGGAGGGTGTCGGGTTAGAGAGGGTCGGATTAGAGAGGGAAGACTGTAGATTCTGTTCTGTCTTCTGATTCCTATTTTGTGTAATATTATTTCATACATTTATATATTTAAAAGTTCCAGTCATTTGTTATTTTTTCAGTTCACTAGAAACTCCTACTTTGTACGGAAAATGTCAATTTTCACGTCACTTCATTAAAAAATAAAAGACAGTAACCGAATTGAAGTACCGTAAATCCTCTAATAAGTCCCCCGGGGGACTTATTATTTCGGAAGCTCTAACACTGATGCAGCAGACAGAATAGATATCTTTATGCGTTGAAGAGAAAATTGAATCAAACGCACAAAGCGTTGTTTGTTTGTTAAAAATAAATTTGCATTGTCTATTGTGCTCTGTTCTGGTCAGTCGACAGTCGTCGTGTTTACCACTTTGAAATGATGAAATAGTGAAGTCATTGTGTTAAATGCTTTGCAGACGAATGACGCTTTTCTGTCTTTTACTACAGAGGGGGGACTTATTTGAGGGGGGGGGACTTATTGGAGGATTTACGGTAATCGGAACCCAAACCACAACCGCCCCACTGCTTCTTGTTTTGCTTTACGAAATCTCAGCAAATGAAAATAGTCCATTCTTACACAAGTTTCGGCCCAAAATGTTGGGCACAGTCATGCGCTTGCTGTACTGCTCTGTTGGTGGGGTTTGTAACACTTTTACTGTTTTTAGATCCAGATGTGCCTTTCTCAACGCCTTACTATTTACTAAAAATCGCATGCGCAGTTTAGTTATTGGAACTGTTTATTATTCTTTTTCCGTTTTCTTCGTTAGGGAAGTTTGCTTTGGGCCGGGGCCGGAGCCGTGCTGTTCTGTATTGCAGTTCCACTCAATCCCGTTGTTGGCCATCTCTACTATTGCTGTGTAGCGTGGCATAAACAGTCCTATGCCCTACATTCGTCCTCCAAAATTAAACAGGCCAATTCATTTCAACACGCCAAATATATTGAGCGTTGATTCGTGACGTGTTTGTTGGCGATTTCGAAAGAAATCGGCTGTGAAAATACTATCTTATAGCAAGCATTTTCAGTCTTCAAGCGTTCAGTCTTACTTCAAAAGGCTTGTGAAATTTTTTGAGAAAAGTTGAGAATTTCTTATAAATATATTAAGACTTAGGTACATATTCGTAAGAAACTCATTCATGAACGCGAACTTATTAGTTTCTCGACACTATTTTATCTTTTAATTGATAATTATAATGTATTGGTAGCTTTGTAATTAAGGGGTAGGATGCCACGAGAATACCCTTTGACCGATTCTAATACCAAGTCCACTGAGATGAAATGTTTCCAAACACTCCAATTTAAGGTTATATGATTTCATTGTGTACTAACTCTTTTTTATGAAAGTATTTCGGCTTATTTGCCGAAACTGCCTTTCAATGAATTCAAAAATTTCGATGTTTAACTTTTTTAACATAATTTCCTACGCTTTTCGCGAATTTCCGAAAAATGGATTTTTTATATAGATTCTATTTATATAAAATCGATGGGTATACGTGTTAAATTTTGGCAAAATTTGGATTTTCGAGAATCGTGATTTTTAGGATGGCTCAAAACGTTTTGGTCTTCCGCCACAGGTAGAAGAATTTATGTTTTGACAAGATACACCTTCAAAACATTTGCAGTGTGAGTCAATTGGTTTTTAGTGCCAATTTCTCGTCCATTTTGACGATTTTATGTTCTTCACTCTTTTTGACAGCCTTATCTTTTTGTGATACGCCTTTGCCCCTCTTTCAAGGCCAGATGTGCGCTATTTCGAAACGCAAATCACTCTTTTGCTCATAATTTTTATTCATTGTACAATTCTACAGTAAAATTAGATTCAACATGACTCACTGCCCATCCAATTTGCTGTAGTGCTCTTCATTGACTTTAGTCCTGTTTTTGTTAAGCCGAATCAGTTGTGCAATCAATTCTTTCGTTTTATCGGCTTTAAAATCATTTTCATTTGTCTTCGGCGTTATCATTCTTTGTTCAATATAAATATTCTGAACAATTTTCATTGTGCACAATTTTACGAATCATGTGTTAAGGGTACGCATGCCTGTCCGATTTCAAAGCAATTGCTGGCATTACGGTAGGACGAAGGCCAGGGCTATAGCATTTCCAAAACCTTATAATTGTGATTTTGTTCTGTTAAATTTCATTTGGTTGGTTTCGTTTGTTAATGGGATGGGTTCCATTTACCAAAAAAGCTCATAGTTGCCTGATTATTGTATTCCATAGTTAAATTGAATATCTCGGCTCATTGCCTTATATCGAATGAGAAGAATTCTTGCTAGACATTATCGAACCCGTAGAAAAGGTTTCCTAAAGGTACTTCAAGGTACAATATTCAAATGGTTATGTACTTAGTACCAGATCCCAATAGATCTCGGATTTTGGGTATTGAATGTTTCCAAAATTTGTTCCAGCAAAATAATAGTACCTACTGAGAACTCAAGATCTCGTCCACGAGTCTCGAACGAGATTCTGCTACCAAACACGACAAAATTTGAAAATCTTTGTGCCTGCTTTATACGTACAATTTTAGGGGCAAATTTAAGATTAAGTTTTTCAACGAAAATCCGTTATTCTCTAATGATAACATTTTTCATCAAAAGACCCCAAAAAACCTTTTCTATCGGTTTTGCGTTGAAAGGTCTTGCAATGTACAACTTTCATTTGGTCCACTCCCCATCTGGACAGATACTCTCAATGTTTTGTGCTCTTAACCCCATATGCGGCGCTCTGCTTTACTGTGCTTCGCTCTTTCCCGCAATCGGAGTGGCAGCCCATTTTTATCGATTCCTTTGTATGCTATTTGGAAATGTTTTAATGATCTGGCATAAATGCATTCATTTTGTACGTTTAGAATACAGTATCCCACCAATTATTTTAGGCCAAACTTTGTATAACCAAGTCCACAGTATCCCATTTAACACTTAGAGATAAGACAAACTTTGCTCCATACTCCGGTATGGCTAAATTCTTGAGAAACAAATGTTGAAATTGTGATATTATGCTGTACTTTCTAACGGATTCCCGTTCGTCCCCCCTCAATAGAATAACCCACTTTTTGGGGGTCCCGGACCCCAAACTCGCGAGTACCACCCAAAAACCCATGATTTTAGGGGGGTTATCAATGTCAGATTTGGGGTGGTCCCGCCACGAAAAGCGAGAAAACGCCATTTTTTCTGCTTTTGGGGGGTTTTTACAAAGGAAACTTTTCATGCTGCGCTCGGATTTTGGCGAGTGATACGTCAATCGCTTCGTCTCGACGAGAGAAGACGTTTGGTACCATTTTCAAGGCCGGCACGGCCCCCTATGCCCCCTTTTACCCCCGGGGGCCAGAAAAGGAAACTTTTCACGCTGCGCTCGGATTTGGACGAGTGATACGTCAATCGCTTCGTCTCGACGAGAGAAGACGTTTGGTACCATTTTCAAGGCCGGCACGGCCCCCTTTTACCCCCCAGGGGGCCAGAAAAGGAAACTTTTCACGCTGCGCTCGGATTTGGGCAAGTGATACGTCAATCGCTTCGTCTCGACGAGAGAAGACGTTTGGTACCATTTTCAAGGCCGGCACGGCCCCCTGTGGCCCCCTACGACCCCCTTTACCCCCAGGGAGCCACAAATGGCAACTTTTCACGCTGCGCTCGGATTTGGGCGAGTGATACGTCAAACGCTTCGTCTCGACGAGAGAAGACGAATGGTACCATTTTCAGCCCCAACACGGCCCCCTGTGACCCCTTTATCCCCCCTCCCCCATGGATGATCAGGGGCGCCGCCAAGCGGCGGAGCCGCGGGGGCAGTCCTATGGAATACTTTCTAATGTTATAGCATTGTATGGGTCTACGCAGATCGAGATTTAGATCTGCTCATAGGCAATACCAATCGTATCTTAATCTCTCACTTTAATTTAATTATGAAACGGAAAGATAGAACCAATTAGTGATAAAACCGTATAACAGTCATATCTTTTGAGTTTTTCGGATTAGATTAAACGACAACAAAATAAGCAAAGATGGCACCCACAAATACATATCCAATTTCATTTATGATGATTTTGTATTCTCTTTAATTCTAATTTTATGTGGAGTCCACACCAAACTTTTATATGCACTTGTGATAGTATTAATTCAATTTACGGATTTACTATTGAATATGAACATTGGATCGCCTTCGATATCTGTCGTGCTATTTTGTCTCACTCTTTTGATTATACTTTTCAATTTCAGATCAGTCACATATTTGCTCACAAAAACTTCCCAGCTTATTACGATTTTCTGAATTGTAAGCGACGAAAAATCAACGAAAATGCAACGCAATCCGCCTCCAGGATTTGCAGGATTCTCGCCGAATCGAAACACACATTTTTCACAGCGCCAATCGCCGGGTGGAAGTCGGTCGCCGACGCAAGGCAACAATTTTAACGGAGGACACGGTCAAAATCAGAATCGCGGAGGAGGTTTCTATCAGCAACGAGGAGATCGTCCGGGATTCCATGGAAGTCAGGTACGAAATTGTGACATTTCAAATCGTGTGAAAAAAATTTTCGACATAATTAGGAACAACATTTTTAGTTTATTTGACTCAAATTTTTACCATATTTAAGTTTTCTGATATTTCATGCAAATTTGTAAAAAATTGGCAAAAATAAATGGAAATGTAAGCTTCTCTATAAATTTAAAGTGTTAGAAAATTTATGTAAGCAAAGCTCAGCCGATCGGTGGGTCTGTATATGACGGTCCTTATTATGCGTATTCCATTTAAAATGGAAAGAGATTTCTTAACCGGAAAGAGGACTTATAAATATTCATTATTTAAAATTTCCGTCTTAAATGTATTATTTAAGATACTGTCGCCTTTTCTTAACCTTATTTTCGTTTAGGCACATCAAACTGCACAGCAGATGCAAAGCCAGGAGGTTCGTCGAGAGAATGGAGTCTGTTCGCTGTTTACGATTGAAGTGAAACCGGGAAGCAAGGCGTACCGCTACGATGTGGACATTATTATCTCTTCTAACAGCAAGAGTTTGACGAAAGCTTCTGACTCGTAAGTTTTTATATATGATTAAAATTATTTAAATTTACTGTTTTCTATTTCAGTGGACAACGAGCTCTGAATCGCGCATTATGCTACGAGATCATGTCCAAGGCTTATGGGCTTACGCGAGCATTTGGAATGGAACCGAACAGTGAGGTCGTCTACGATAACCGCTGCACTATGTACACGTCATCGCCTATAGATTTGCCGAAGGTAGATTACTTTTTACTGCAATTATTACTTAAATATGTGATGTTTAGAATCAAATCCCGGTGTCACGCAATCTCGTGTCGGAATTCATTAAGCGCTACGTGAAAGAGCCGGACTTTATTGTGAGCTTGGTTCAAAACAACACTGGTCATGTCATTGATCTCTGCGATCTGTCTCAGTATATTACGAAGGCTTCTCTCCTACAGGAAGACCGATCTCTGCGCACGTTTCTCGAACTGGCAACCAATCAATATGCTATCAATACGTATGTTCCAATTAATAAATTTCCTTCATTTATTGTTATTTCAATGTAAAAAGTTTTGGGAAATCGTTTTAGAAAAATATTCCATAGGACTGCCCCCGCGGCTCCGCCGCTTGGCGGCGCCCCTGATCATCCATGGGGGAGGGGGGATAAAGGGGTCACAGGGGGCCGTGTTGGGGCTGAAAATGGTACCATTCGTCTTCTCTCGTCGAGACGAAGCGTTTGACGTATCACTCGCCCAAATCCGAGCGCAGCGTGAAAAGTTGCCATTTGTGGCCCCCTGGGGGTAAAGGGGGTCGTAGGGGGCCACAGGGGGCCGTGCCGGCCTTGAAAATGGTACCAAACGTCTTCTCTCGTCGAGACGAAGCGATTGACGTATCACTCGCCCAAATCCGAGCGCAGCGTGAAAAGTTTCCTTTTCTGGCCCCCTGGGGGGTAAAAGGGGGCACAGGGGGCCGTGCCGGCCTTGAAAATGGTACCAAACGTCTTCTCTCGTCGAGACGAAGCGATTGACGTATCACTCGTCCAAATCCGAGCGCAGCGTGAAAAGTTGCTTTTTCTGGCCCCCCAGGGGTAATAGGGGGCCACAGGGAGCCGTGCCGCCCCTGAAACCGGTACCATTCGTCTTCTCTCGCCGAGACGAAGCGATTGACGTATCACTCGCCCAAATCCGAGCGCAGCGTGAAAAGTTTCCTTTTCTGGCCCCCTGGGGGGTAAAAGGGGGCACAGGGGGCCGTGCCGGCCTTGAAAATGGTACCAAACGTCTTCTCTCGTCGAGACGAAGCGATTGACGTATCACTCGCCAAAATCCGAGCGCAGCATGAAAAGTTTCCTTTGTAAAAACCCCCCAAAAGCAGAAAAAATGGCGTTTTCTCGCTTTTCGTGGCGGGACCACCCCAAATCTGACATTGATAACCCCCCCTAAAATCATGGGTTTTTGGGTGGTACTCGCGAGTTTGGGGTCCGGGACCCCCAAAAAGTGGGTTATTCTATTGAGGGGGGACGAACGGACACCTATCAACTTAGAGGGATCCGATTCAGAGTTTGGGGTGAGGAATGAATCATTACCAGTAGACTAGTTTTTCTATTTTCTGTCGGTAAGAACATGTGTAAGAAATATGCCAACGTTTTAAATATTATTATGACATAATTCATTTTCAGGAAGCGTTACATTGCATACAATGGGGGAAAACTCTTTGAGGTATCAAACGAAAACGATGAACTTGTCGGCAATGGAATGGTCTTAAAATCGGGAGTCGTGAAAGGGGTTCGTGTGGTTGAAAATCACGGACAGCCCACACCTGCACTGGTTCTTGACGGTTTTGACCGATATATAATTCTAGTGAAATTATTGTAAATATTTTCAGCAAAAGTATGTCCTCATTTCGTGAAGCAGAGTCTTGCGCAAACGTGCGTGGAACTCAACTACAGAAAGACGCCTCAGCCAGCAGATTATCCGCGCCTTTTGAAGACTCTCCAGGGTATGACTTTTTGATTGACTGTGTAATGCGCATTCCTGAATTTTAGATGTGCGCGTGGAAGTGATGTACGCTCCTCATCGCTCTTTTGGTATTGGCCAATTCTCGCAGAAGCCTATTAGTCAGATGAAGTAAGTATTGTATTTTGTTTAATCGCATTATAATTGTTAGACGAAAATATATATGCTGGAGAGGAGTACTAAAAATTTATTTTAAAATATTAATTTAAAATAAAATATTTATCTGTATTTTGTTGAGAAAATTGCTCATGCTTATTTAAAATTGGCTATTCCATAATTCGGTAATATTATTGCATTGTTAATTTCAGGGCTGTCTATAAGGGACAGACCATTCCAATGGTGGAATTTTTCAAGCTTCACTACAAAGTCGATTTGCGTCATCCTAATTTGCCGGGAGTCATTCCAAATACGCCTCGTCAACAAGGAAAACCGATCGAAGTTTTCCCAATGGAACAACTTATGGTTATGCCAGGGCAGATTGTGCCGCTTGAGAAGATGCCGAAGGGATTATCCGACAAACTGCTTAAGGTTTGTTATTTCAGTAACGCTATAAAAATTAATTTATTGTTGTAATTTAAATTTCTAGGTAAACTCAATTTTCCCGAGAGAACGCATTAATAAGATCATGCGTCACGCAAATATGCTGGCTGTGTTTGATACGAGAAATGCCGTGCTCCATGCCTTCGGTATTACCGTGTCTCCGACTTCTAATGAGGTATGATAATGTTTTTCTTACCAACCTTTCTTTTTAAATACTTTTAGGTGGTGATTGGCGTTCGTCCATGCCCGCGAATTCGATATGGAAACGATCAGATCGTGAATCCCGATCCTAATAAGGTAAAGTGGATACTGCATATATAATAGTAATAACTGTATTGAATATTAGTATTAATAACATGGAATGTTTTGTGGAATGTTCAAGTTAATGTTTTATCCTTAAATTACCATGCTTGGCAGCCAAGTCAGATCATATTGAAATCTTTGAGAAATGATTCCACTTAGATCGATATATAAGTGATCTTTAAAACATCAATCATATATGTTCCATGTCTTAGGAGATGTGTTGTGATTTACAGAAGTTTTTGACTAAAACATATTTGGATAAAGATGATAATTCCTTCAAGCATGTGTTATGTCGAATATCAAAATATAGTAATTCCTCTGATGTCATTCCATACAAATCTATTTACATTTATTGTTATACATTTTATATAACAAGGGTTTATATTTAAATATATTTAGTTGATATTTACAGGCTAATTGGCAACGAGAAGGATGCCAAAAGCAATATATTCATGGCTCCAATGTCACCAATTGGCTTTTGTTGTGCAGTCAAGATCGTGAACAGCTGGTTCGGTGAGTTAGAATTTATCGTATGATTCACTTTGTCGTTTCTAATTGCGTTCCATGTTTTCAGCCAATTTGTGGAACAGTTCATGCGCATGGCCCACCGAAAAGGGGTCAACTTCTCGCCGCCAATCATCCGCACCTTTCGTCCTGGAGGAACCGAATGGGGCGAAGTATTCACGAAATGCATCAACAGCAATATTGAATTCGTCATGTTGATCGATGGCAAAGACGTCGACTCACATGGTTTGATTTTGACTTTTGTTGCAGTAAGAAAGTAGTCTTCCTTTAAACGATTATTGTATAAAATATCATTACAACTGTCAAATTATTGGAGCTTATTGATTCAGGCTATCAGTGGAACCATTTTTTGTATTATTGAGCCGAATATCTGAATAGATTTGTCAGAAATAAATCTCGAGTACAAATGTTTTATGAGACTGTTATTTATAAATGTTTTAATCAAAGTATTGTTTGGTTGCGCAAAAAATAACGTTATGCATCAATAATCACCGACATTTTAAACCCCAAACGGTACTTGTATCGGAATTTATTAGCTTAGTATTTACTATTTATGTACCAAGTTACAGAGGGTGAATAAAGTATTAATATAGACAAAATTAAAATCCACGCAAAAATGCTATACAAAAGTACAAGATTAAACATAGAATATTTTGTTTTGAATATCGATAATTTTCTTTAAAATTTATTTTGAATCTATTCAATACTCCTGTTTCAGGCCTGCTCAAATATTACGAAGCCCGATACAAGATTATCACTCAGCATGTAACAATCGAGCGAGTAACGGTCGTTGTCCAAGAACACAAAAATCAAATCTTGGAGAATATCTTGAACAAAACCAATTGCAAAAATTTCGGTCTTAATTACGAACCGGTTATGGAGGCTTGCGCGTAAGTCATTACAACATTTAGATTGTAACGCGAGTAATAACTGTTCAGGTTGCCGCTCGACTTGAATTTGAACGAAATCCTGGTGATTGGATACGATGTGGCTCATCCTGGACCAGTTACTGCCCAGGAGCGTCGAATTCTCCGCGTAAATGGCTTGACCGCGGACTCAATGGATCCGTCTGTTGTTGGGGTATGTTTTTGTATAAATTTTTGCCAGGAATTATTATCAATTATCTCGTTTACTTCGAAGAATCTTAGTAGAATATATTATATCGCCAGAAAAGTCTTAGTTAGATTTGAAAGATTATCTGAAATTTCTTTTTGTAAATAGGAATTTTTTCTTATAGATCTGCGCTAACATGGCTAAGCACCCGTACGCTTTTGTTGGGGATTACTTCTACCAAGAATCGCGCAAAGAGGCTGTCGACACTCTTCAGTTGTCCGAGCGTGTCAAGTGGATTCTCACTACACTACGCAAGAATCGTGGATCGGTAATGCAGAAACCGCCAAAACACATGTTCGTTCTGCGTGATGGATTGAGCGAAGGGCAATTTGCAATGGTTTGTATTAATGAAGATATATCGGTGTTCGAAAAAATGATATGCTTAGTAATATAGACAGATAAACTTTCACGGGCAACTTCATTCCTATACAAATATATTTTAGGCCATTGAAATTGAATTGGAGGCAATCAGAAAAGGCTGTCAAATGGCATGTTCGTCATATAAACCAGAGATCACTTTCGTCATTGGAACAAAGCGACATTTCAAGCGATTCTTTGCGATGCGCGACGGACGCGTTGAGAACCTGGCACCAGGATCAGTGATCACCGAGAAATTTGTGAGAGCCGATTGTCCTGAATTCTTTATGCAATCGCACTTTCCGCTCAAGGTTAGTCTCTCTTCTATTTATACGAATCCGAAATATTTTTACTTTATTCCAGGGTGTCGGAAAAACTGTGGAGTACGCAGTGCCAGTCAACGAAATTGGCGTCACTGCTGACCAACTTCAAGCGTTTCTCAACGGAATGTGCTATAATCATCAGATCGTAAATATGGCAGTCTCGCTTCCGGAACCTGTCTACCAAGCCGATGAGTTGGCCAAGCGCGGACGCAATAACTACTTGACCATGAAGTAAGTTTTTGGAATTTGTGAAATAGTGTCTGACTAAACGAAAAGTGTTTGGAGCTTTTCGATTTTATATTATCGGAATTAAAGGAAATTGGGTGCAGAGACTCGGGGATGCATACATATGCATCTAGACCCGAGTCTCGGATAAGTTCCCCACAAGTAAAAATCGTGACCAGAGTTTACTCATGTAATAGCGATAATATTTCCTACTTTAAAATTCCTAGAATAAATTTTCAACTTCCTAGAGAGCAGAATTTTTGATCCATTAGGGTTCTATTTTGGGTTTCTGGAGTTATGATAATATAGATAATGAACCTAACAATGGTTGGCTGAACCTTAAAGTATGAAATTTTAAAGATTCTTAAAATGTCCTTTACTATGGCAATATTTCTGTGTTTTAGGAAGGTCGAACCGCAAGCAATGCCTCGTCTGGAGAGTCGCCTGATTGATCACCGCAAACTCACGGAGCAAATATCGTACATGAACAACCGCCTTTGTGGAACTCGCTTCAGCGCCTGAGCACATATCTCCACTTTGATTCTTTTGCCCATATCCATAACCCCAATCCATATATTTGTGCCGCTACTGGCCTCAAACATTATTTTGACCGCGCTTTGTTGTATTAAATTTTTCTTTGCGCAATAAAGTTATCCACAGCATAGTTCTAATAGCATAATAGTAATCATCTCAATTATATTTGAGAATAAAAGTTTTAGAGTTGTATTTTATTGACTGATTTTAATAACCAAACAATTTATCCGCTCATTATATGTCCAGTGAATTGCAAGAAATTGTATGCGAAACAACGGCCTAAAAATAAATATTGAGTTACAAAGATTCTAAGCTCTTTTCATTGCATTCTTATGAAATAACTCGTTGCCTACTTCGTCTCTCCATGCCCACAGCGGTGTGAATGATTCAATAAAATTGTGAGAGGGAGACGTCAAGGTGGGCAAGAGTTCAAAGCGGTATCCACACTCAATGTCATCGCAAAGCCACCGCCAGTCAGGAATTAGTCTCAACAAGAAGCGAACTGAAAATATAATTTTCGTTCTTGGAAGAGAAATTCTTGAAAATGAGAGCCATATTTGTAATTTTTCAAGAAAATGCACATAAACTCAAAATTTTCACATTAACTGCATTCGAAAAAAATAGAAACTTTAGGATTGAGAACTTTTGGGGTTCGTAAATTTACACCGAAAAGTCAATGATATTTTTATAAATTGCTTACCAATATGAATGGTTATAAATATTCCGAGTACGATCGAGAGAGAACCCGTCAAAAGTAATAAAATTTGTCGCATCAAGCCAAGTTCCGGCAAATGGTACAAAAGAATCGACGAAAACGCAGCCAAGCGAACCCATTCATTCCCAAAAAGTTTTTGGATCCACAAAAGTTTTCTGCCGCGCATTAAATTGAATATCGAATGAATGAGAAACAAATCCACAGGACGAAAGAAATGAGACAGATTTTCTCGAGAGATTATTTCTATAGATAAACTCAGGTAAGGGTTCTGCCTAACGCTCCGCAGCAAAGTTCGCACGTGGGATCCGTTTCTTCGTTCATTATAGGTCATGTATCGACGCGTTTTGGCTAGTAGTTGACAAAACTGTGTTGACTAATTCAACTAATGACGAACATTCACAGATGATAACGTCAACTGCGTCTCGGACTACGATCCTCGCTTAACGAAAGCTTAAGCAAAATCGACCCTATGCAGTACATTTCCGAAACTTTCTTTTATTTTGTTGTTTTATCTTTGATTTTGGCCAACGTTTCCGTAAATAGCCGGCGATCACATTTTATTGACTAAAAAAAAATCGTATATGCCCATAATAATGAAAGAAATAATGAAAGAAAAGTGCAATAAAAATGCATTATGATTCATAATTTATGACGATGCGTCTGAGCCAGTAAACAAATAACATCCAACAACGCTTTCTGCTCTTTAAAAACGATAGCTTCAAGAAGATGTACGCCATATGCTCGAAATGTTAATGTGAGCAAAAGTCAGCTTCTGTGCTTTATGCCATAAACTTTATGGGACAAATCCTGCGATTAACCGACTATAGATTCGATCCTAGGAATGCAAATAAAATTCCATTTGAAGTGCTTTCACTTTCAATTGTCGTAACTTTTGGGCATGGTTTTGCTCAAGCTTAGTGTAGTGGTTTAAAATACAGTCAAGACTTGATTTTTATATCCCAATGTCCAATGGCTAACAAGTGCATTACAGTGTAAGCTCAAATTTGAGATTGCGCTTAAACCCCAAAAACATTGCCCAATCGTTTGAGTGAAGCCTAAGCTACATTTGTTCTGAACTCTGTGTTTACGAACCAATGTGATTGAGTCGAGATCATTGGATGAGGATGACTAGAGTTAAAAAGTGCTTCAAAAGTTACAATGATATTTCCAAAAGGGAGCGCCTTCGAAAGAATTTTTCTCTTAAAAAGCTAACATGCATATTTCAAGTCCTAACAAAAATGTCCCATTCGAGATATCGAAATGTTTCATGTAAAAAGCGACAAAAAACGAAGTATAATAGAAAGCATGAAAAACGATGGAAAATATAAAAAACCCTACGTATTGTGTTATTGTCTATTGTGTTTCTCGATCTTTTGTAACAACATTGGTTATATTTTACAAATGTTAAAATGATATCACTTTTTATATCGCTCTCTCTCCTTAAATAAAATGCTAATGATTTGACTATCGCTCTCATTTCTGGAGAAGCTTGTTGAAGGCTGCTTCTGGCTCCAACTTTTTTTTATTTTCAGAGACATCATGCTCAATCAAATGTTATTTTGGTCTGTTATCGTGACCTGCGCAACCATTACCAACGCTAATCTTGCATCCAATATCGTTCTGGAGAGCGAAAATGAGACTGATTGCTCTCGTATTCCACCACTGCTGTGGTGCACATCCCCTAAAGTAGCCGCAAAGTGTGGCGTCAGCCAGGCCTGTGAGAGCTATGCTAACGCGAATCGAAATCAGCCGATCCAACTCACCCTTCTTTATGAAAGTAAGTGCATTTCTTTATCTATAATTGTCTTTATTACAAATTGAGACTAAGCTTGAGCTAACTTTGAATTCATTTCAATTTATATTTATGGCTAATAATTTCTTTCGAGCGAGCGAGAAACTTAAGAATTTCTCCCGTGAGAAATATAAAAATTTAGGCATGTGTCCCTACTGCCGAAACTTTATTACAAAAGGACTCTACGACATTTACCAGCAGTACGATGATTTCCTGAATATTGAACTGGTTCCGTGTGGAAATGCTGCAAGAGGCGTGAGTTTTTCTGACATTTGTTTTGTATTTGTGCTCACAAAATAAGTTTTAGTATAAGAATTGCGCTGAACACTGCCAGCACGGAGAAGATGAATGCAAAATCAATAAATACGAATCGTGCGCCATTCATTTCATCCCGAAGCCCTTTCCGTTTATCCGCTGTCTCGAGATGAACCTCACGGATCAAGATTTTGAAAGTGTTGCAAAAAAGTCCAGTTATTTGACAACTGTCTGACCTCTTTAATCCGGACTATTTTTGCCGAACGGATTTTTCTATAAAAATTTCATATAATTCCGAAGATTTCCTAGTTATTCTATTATCCGGATAATGTTTAATGAGAATCAAAGTAGTATTTTTATTTCCCATTTGGATCAGTCCGTGTTAAGGATGTCAGGCCGTTCTGATCATTATATCTATAACAATACTTTGTTTTCCAGATGCTACGCTGAATTTCACATCACTCCACAAGTGGTCGACCAAATTGTTCACTGTGCTAGTGGCGATTTGGGCGCTAAGCTCCAGAAACAAGCGGCTGAGCGCACCCACAATGTCTGGCCGGATCAGCATATGGTACCTTTTGAGCGAAAATAATCTTCAACACATTATATTAAATGTTTTAATTTGAAACTGAGCCATTTGCCTTTTTCTTTTGAAAACAAAATTTCACATAATCGAAATTCATCAATGTGATTATCTCTTTTCTCGTCCCAAAAATTCAGTCGAGGCCCAAATTTCTGGATAGTATCATAGCATACAAACATGGAGAGGAATAGGTTATTAGGTTGTAGGTTGGTAGATCTCAACTAAGATTCCCAAAATGAATATTTCGAGACTATTTTCTGTCATTTCAGGGGGTCCCATGGTTGGTGTTCAACAACGTCAGTGTCACTAATGTCCAGATGTACCTGATGCAGAGCTTACCTACCGCTATTTGTAAGTCATTTCTGCAGAATATTAAAGCACTCACAACTTTTTTAGGTGAAATGTACGTGGGCGATAAGTCACCGCCCGGATGCGGATTCGAAAATCGTGCATTTGGCGTCGGCGAAAACAATGTGCCGCAAGGCGTGTGCTTGAAATAAATTCAATACCAATGTTGTCTGACTTCAAATTTTACTTTGCACTTTTAACAAATGAGTAATAAAATAGAATTTGTCAGAATAAAGTGCTTACTTAGTGTATAAATAATTAAAATACACTTAAAGGTTTGTATTGAATGAAGGATCAATGTCGTAAAAATCTAACCGGGTTGCAACATGGAATTTTGTATGACAAAATCGAAAAATGTAGGCGCGAATGTAAAGTTTCAAAAATGGAAAATGTTTCGCAGCGATAATTCATAATCTGATTTACGGAAAATTTTCTACAATGTTGCAAAAAATTATAGTTTTCGTAAAAAGCGGAATATTAATATTTTGAAACTTTCTAAAATAAAAACCATGGGAGCTGTGATTAATAAGATTGCGTTTTCACACGTGTAAAGTCAATAATATATGAAATGGGGTGAAAAGAGGAATTTTAATTAACTTAAAAATTTTCATACAGTCACAAAATTCTACGCATCATTTAAAGGGGATAGTCTCGCATCTTTGGTATTATTGGAATTCTTTATATCGTGTATAGTTCGTTTGAGTTCTTCATTGGTGCATGCGTTCTCGTCATGCATTCAACCTACGTCGGTGTCAAATTTCATCAAAAGCGTGTTTCAGGACAAGTTCATGAACGAAACAAATCCATTAAGGTAAGCGTGACAAACAGAGTTTGAACCATTGTTTATTTTGGCAAAAGCGAATAAATAAAAACACGTTGCCGATACTTAGAATAACATTTTCTATTGAACATTTTAGGTTGATAATGCTTTTGGTTCTGTTCATAAAAATAACGGGATTATACATCGATCGGAATGAAAGCGGCTTTCGAAAGTGCCTGACAACAGCGCGCGTGTCCATCTTTATTTTAATAAGTAAGTAAATTTGCATTTTCCACGAATATTTAACGGCAAGCTTGGAAACTTTGAGAATTTTTTAAATTTATTTTTTAATCATTTTCCATGCCATTTACTTGACCTTCTTGAAACTATTGTGTACTTCAAGAGCGGGATTAAGACAGCTTTGAGGTCATGAATGATAGCGGTTTATATTATGATGAGAAATCAAATTCAGTCTCGAGTCATATCGAGAATCCCTCCCTATCCATTTCGGTGTCAGTCCCGACAAATAAACCTGAGTTCTAAAATTCCCACGAAAAAAGTGTCAATTTATAGCGAAGTTGGCTATTGAAAGTTCTTTGTTTTAGGTACGGGTTATTTGGTTTTCAACGTCTGTCGCACGATTTCCAAAGCATTTGGTGCTTCAATGATGGCACTCAACGTCGAGAATGTGTTCGAGTTGGGATGGCTTTCACAGGCCACTCTCTCAATGGTAACGGATTTATGGAACTAACTACTTGGTCTTTGATCACTTGAAGTGAAATTTCAGATCTTTATTATTCACTGGCAACGAAACGGTTCAATCGAGCTCATCGCAAATGATCTTATTCTCCCTCTAAGCAATAAACCTGCCGAATCGAAGAAGATCAAACAAGTTCAAAGGGACTTACTCTTGATCATCGTGGTGAATTTCGTCACCATTTCCACACTTGTCGTTGTTGCGTGGGTTGTTTATTTCCGCATGAGCTCAGTTAAAGTGATTCTTGAGGTTTGCAACTTTTAAGCGCGAGAACATTCTCATTGCACCAAACTTGTATTTTTGGATAATTTTTGAAATTTGGTGCAAAGTTACATATACAAAAGACATAATTTCTGTAGATCCACAAAAAAAAGACACATTTGGTCCAAAGAAAAAGTTTATGTGTTGTTGTCAAAATCGAGGCTTGTTTTTAAAACATGGTTGACATCAAGAATACATACGTATTGATTTCGAAATCAAACATTAAAAAGAAGGCTACACTTTCACACCTTAACTGAAAATTTTTGGGTACTTGATCTCGACCCAGAATGTTTTTGGCCTCGATTGATGGCTACTTTGGTTGTTGCTGACCACATTTTGGTGAAATAAAAAATGTTGACAAAAATCGATTTCTATGCTGATTTCCAGAAATTTCTAGAGAATTGGATTAATTCGCGATATTTTTCACTCACTCTACATTCTCTATGCTCAATCTCTATGGCACATTTCACTTTGCATTTTCATAATCGCAATGAAAAGTCTCACATTGGAACTGAGTGAATTCAACGGTCGTTTCAAGGAAGTCGCTACTTTTCTCTTGATTTCCATAAAATTGACAATTTTTTCTAGATGCTAAATCTTGAAACGAGAACGTCTGATAGGCTAATTGAGAAAAAGAAACTCAGCGAAAGTCTGCTGGATGCTTTTGAGGAGCATAACAATTTGGCCGATAAAATCACGAAAGTGGACGAACGCTTTAGGGTATGCGGAAAGCCAAATTCAAATTGGTGTCAATACGTCCGAATTTTGCATTCTTTTAAGTTTAAGTGTTTGATGTTTTACATTTTAGTAATGCCGCTTTCCTGATTTTTATTGTCATTGAATTTCGATTTGAATCGTCGACAAAATCCTGAATGTTTTAGATAAAATTTAGTGAAACTAAATTAGTAAAATAGTAAGTAAAAATAAAACATTAAAAATGGAAGATATTTTCTAAAATTCCGTATAATTTTATAACGAGATTATATTTCAGGTCTACGCTTTCTCGATGCTCGTGATTGGAGGGGTTCATACGATATTTGCTCTGCTTTCGATGATCCGCCAAAGAAGTTGGCTTCACTTATTTTTCTTCGTTTACGACGTGTGTATATGTCTTTGTCACTTATTCGGTGTTTGCATTTCGGCAGCGCAAGTCTACACAGAAGTAGGCTTACTGTAACCTTGAAAAATTAATTAATAGTCAGGGTTTATCACAAACATTAGAACATATCTTATTATGTTTCAACAATTACGACACATATATAGTTACGAATTTTTATGTACTCATTTTTTACTCGAGAAATCAGGCATTCGAAATTTTTACATTGGAATCGTGGACATTAAGACAAACTTGAGATGATTTCATAAAATTTATCAGCAGAAATTTAAAATTAATAACGCTGTTATACAAATTTTACAAAAATCTGTAAATTAAGCGGATCTATTAAACATAACGTAACAATTTTAGCACCGCGCAGTGAAAAATCATTTGCAACGCCACACGAATTTATGGCTTAACTACGACTCAGAACTTTACGACATTGCAAGAATGTTCAGCGAAAATGCATCAGATTCGGGTGTTGGCATCACTCTCTACGGGTTTACTTTGATCACAAAAACACTCATATGGACGGTGAATTTTGAACCGACTTAAGCTTATCGATCCTATCAAGAATCTGGCACCCGCCTTTTTGCCTTAACCCCATTGAGTGATGAAACTGTCTCTCAATTTTATTTCCAAAACATCAAGTTAAAAATTATGTCACCTCGCAAACATTTGCAACATCGCCAACAAAAGGGTCGACTTTTGAGCCAGCGAAATTTTCGTGTCATTAGTTTCCAAAAGCCTTTATATAAAAGTTTGCTAGTCAAACATTTGGTTCCTTTAGTATCATCCAGAAAACTTTCAGATCCAAAGAAGGGACAATAACTTTCACTTATATATAAAACGAAAAGTTCTCTTAAGGGATTTTGTGAATAAAATTCATAAACATCGATTTCAGTGCCTTTCACGTATATTTCCCTATGTGCTGTTATGTCTGCAGCTCCAAATGGGCGCAAATTATGAATCATGGAGGAACAGCAATGTGACCACGGACGTATAGAACTTTGCTATCTTCGATGAAACTCTGTTTATAATGACATTGATCGATCGATTTTTATTCTATCTTTTATATTTTATTTGATCTCAATAAAATGCCGTCGCGCCATTAAACCATGAAATGTTTACATTAGACTGATTGAGTGGCATAAAGTTTAATGAAACGAATATTTCTTGGTTGTAAATTTTGCACAATGCAGTGTTGAATGGAAGCATGATTTTCCTAAATTCGGTGTCTTCTTATTTTCCTTTACTCTAACCCTATGAT
This sequence comes from Ditylenchus destructor, assembly GCA_022814885.1. Taxonomy (NCBI): domain Eukaryota; kingdom Metazoa; phylum Nematoda; class Chromadorea; order Rhabditida; family Anguinidae; genus Ditylenchus; species Ditylenchus destructor. Next base: position 225,675 of record JAKKPZ010000075.1, read on the forward strand.
GGCAGCGTTGTTCCCACTCATGCTCCGATGCATTTACTGTGGGTCAGTCGCTATACCAAATTGTGTGTACAATCGTTTGGTTAAAGCACAGACAATAGACTCTTCACTAAATCTACAACTTCTGCAATTTTGCTTTTAGAACTCCTATACTGCGTATATGTTACCCAATTTAATTCCATACTGCGTTATGAAGAACAAATATATTTTTGATTGACCAAGAAACAGTGCCGAGCTAGAAATTAATTTTTGTTCGGGCCACCTCATGGGCCATGTAGAATGATCAAATTTTCCTGCAACGTTCATCGGTGATTTTGATACTGGATTGCTTTGTTTTGAGTAAAAATAATTTTGAGCTCTACAGTTATTATTTCTCTGACGTGTTAAAAAATAGCACAAATTTAGGTTTTCAAGTTTTCCTCCTTGGAAATTCAATCTTTGTTATTCCATAATTGCGCAATTGCTTCTTACACTTTTCAAAATTTGCGTCCAACTTAGAAAATTGTTTCTAAAAACGTCTATACTTCGAGATATGTTATAGAAAAAGGAAAGGATCGTGGATTAAGCATTGATTCTGTTAGCATTATTTATTTTGTTATTCTCTTTAATTTAACATAGCTCATTTAGGACCACAAACAATAACTGTGATAACAACATGGAACCGTCCCTCGAATCATACACTACAGCGGTAGAAGAATTCCAAGGGGATAATTACACACCAGGACATTGCGGATTGGCCAATCTTGGCAATACTTGTTTCATGAACAGCGCCATACAGGTAAATTTTGAGTTGATTTGGCTGATAGAGCGGTTCATCTAAAAGTATCCGAAAAAATTACTCCAGCGGAAATCAGCCTCAAAGTGCTTGTAATTATTTTTGTTATTCTGTTTTTCTTTGGAAGAATAAAAATTATCGAAAGTCCAAAATTATCCAAATTTAAATATTAACAATTAAATCCAAAATTATCCAAATTGGTTGGACTAGTGTATAATTCAAGTGGTGAATGAAATGTAGGCGTTAATCCAAAAGACCAGTGCGCCCTTTCGTTGTAGAGCTGCAGCTAAATGTAGTCCCAATTCACTGCTATACACCACCACACATGGAACTCACTTATCAATGCGCTGGCTAAGAGCCGTGCATGCAGCTTGCAACCAATTGCTGCTCTGACATGAAAGATCGCTGACACAGTGCCCGACTTTGGCCATTTTTGAACCCGGGGGAATTTTCAAAAACAAAAGGGGGGACCCTTTTGTTTTTTTGTGAATTTATTTTTGAGACATTCTTAGGGGTGCTTGTTCCAAAAGCTGACCCCCGGGGAATTCCCCTATTTCCCCCTATGAAAGTCGGGCCCTGCGCTGACACAGTGGTTTTTGGGGCCAGAACCCATAGGTTTCATACTTTCACACAATAGTTTTCTTGCCTAAAATGTGTCAATTTGTGTCATCCACTTTCTATACATTTCAGTGCTTGTCAAACGTGCCCGAACTGGCGGAATATTTTCTCACAGGACGCCACCACACAGAATTGTATTCAGTGCGATCCAAGAAGTCGAGAAGATCTGAAACAAACCCAGATTCGAGCAACAAGCACGGAAAGCTGGCGGTCGAATTTGGAAAGATGATTCAATCAATTTGGTCGGGATCTCAAATCTATTATTATCCATTGGACTTCAGGGCATGTTTGCTTTATATAACATAATTATGAGAATGTTTCTTTATGGTTCTATCTAGAAAATTTTAAATAGTAGAAAACTTTGGTTTTTCTCCAGTGGTCATTAAACGCAAAAGTATTCCTGGAAAATTTTTAAATCTATGTCAGCATAATATATTTCGATTGACATTCATGTTTTGCCGATTCTTTTATTTAACGGTTTCAGAGACGGCTGGTCGATGTTGCGCCGAACTTTAGTGGGTATCACCAACAAGACACGCAAGAGTTCACGTTATTTTTATTAGACGGCCTTCATGAGGATTTAAACCGGGCCAATATGAGGAAACGCAGTATAGCAACCAGTTCACAACAACAAAACGACAGCGCTTCATCCGAAGAAACCAACCCGGTATGTTTTGAAGAATGATACCTGTTTTAAGTATAATAATTATAAATTGGTTAGTAATATTTGTGTCTAAATAGGTTGCCAGAACACCATTGGCGACCCCTTCACATTTTTCTGGGACTAAGATTTCATTGTATCATTTTTGTATCACAGCACTAACCATCAGCACAAAAACGAAATTTTTGCGTTAGGTGGTGTCATTTTCCACAAACAGCGGTCTGGCCTTTGTTTAAATCTTAGATCTTTGAATCTAAAATGCTGATCAAATGCAGAATACATTTCATTAGAACACATACTATTCGTGCTAGAACAAGACATGTGCACTTGTGATTTTCTAAGAACGCCCAAAAGAAATCTCCATCATCTAGGCGGTTTAATACGTGCGCATTATAGACTGCTGACGAAGCATGGAATTTATACAAAAGCAAGAATGATAGCGTGATAGTGGACTTGATGCATGGCCAGCTGAAATCTACGCTAAAATGCTCGCATTGTGATAGAGAGAGCTCCACTTTCGATCCGTACTGCTACTTGAGCTTGCCTGTCCCGGTTAAGTCAGAAGTCACTCTTGAGGAATGCCTTGCTGAATACACAAAACCGGAAAGATTGGAAATGTTAGTTTTACATATAAAAAATATTTTTTAAATTTCGTCTGAATAGATAGTCTAAATAGAAATTGTCCCCCAAACAAGAAAGTTTGAAACCTCAAAGCACGGACTTTTCACCTGGCCCATGGATTTTTGGCTCCGGGGCTTCTATTCGATGAGATAAGACCCCCCGAGAAAAAATTTTTGAAATTCGCATGTTTAACCCCCTGTTTTTACCCCTGAAAGGTCAGGCCACGCCCCCATTTCGTGTCCGTCTGTCTGTCTGTCCGAGGAAAAAGTTCGGGACCTTCCAGACCACATCCAGAGGCGTGTGATACGTCAAACGATTCCTCTCGATGAGACAAAGCAGGGAAAATTGAAAAATAAAAGATCGGACCACCCACGACGGAGTTATGGCCCCTGAGGGCATTTGTCGAGATCTGGCGTTCCTGACCACCTCCAGAGGCGAATGAGGTGTCAAATGATAGCTCTCGGTGAGCCAGGACGAGTGGCAGAAAAATTTTCGAGATTGGACCACACAGGTTGACGAAAAATGCCCTGAGGGCATTTGTCGGGATTTTGGGTTTCTGACCACCTACAGAGGCGAGTAAGGTGTCAAATGATAGCTCTCGGTGAGCCAGGACGAATGGCATTGAAATTTTTGAGGTCGGACCACACACGATGGAGGTTTTTGCCCCGAGGGCATTTGTCGGGATTTTGGGTTCCTGACCACCTCCATAGTCGAGTGAGGTGTCAAATGAAAGCTCTCGGCGAGTCAAAACGAATGACACTGAAATTTTTGAGGTCGGACCACACACGATGGAGATATTTGCCCTGGAGGCATTTAGCTGTTTTTGGTCGTTTGTGGTCGGGCGCGGAGCGCCCGACCTTCTCCCTTGGAATGTGAGGGAACTTAGTACATAGGTATATCAGTATTATACCCTTTTAAAATCTAGACGGCCGAAGGCCGAGTTCTTTTCGCGTAGCGAATACCAAAACTGTTATTCATATTGACCCAATTAAAATTTATTGACCAACGAATTCAATCTAAACCACGAATATAGACTCCCGACAGCTAGCCGAGCTCTGCTCGGCTAGTTTGAACATATAGAGCATGTTCGTAATTTAAGAAATATTGAACAGATATCACTCAAGTCGTCCAAATTTTTATACACATCTCACTTGCTTCCCATCCACATTTCTAGAGTTTTAGCAAATCTCTAATTTTTTTAAATCCTGGCACTTGTTCACAAAGTTGGCGCCTTATATATTAGCAGTTATTCTAGAATATTTTAGAATATTCTAAGACAATGCAAATTCTTGCAGAATAGCAGTGTTCCAACCAGCTGAGAATCATTCCCGAAATTTCTATGGCATTTTTGAATGACTTCTCATAAAAATGTATATGGCGAAACATTGCGAACAAGTGCTGATTACTTTTGATAGTAATGTAAATTCTGGACAACCTAATAATTTCAGAAACCTGAATATAATAATAGCTGTATCATAACGAATTTTAAGGACCTGCCCAAATTGCAAGAACAATGAATTCGAGAAAGTCTTACGTTTGTGGCGGTTGTCTAAAATCCTAATCGTGCATCTGAATCGGTATGAAATGCAATTTGGTACAAACGCCAGCAGAATTAACACACCGACCCAATTCAAACTAAAGTGAGCTTGGATTTTAGTGTTTCAATCTATATATACTATGTACTACTACAATAAATTGCAACGTTTCCATTCAACCAAAAGTTATTATTTAAAGTTATTATTTCAACTTCGGCGTTGAAATTCTTTGGGCTAATTTTAGGGCGAACATTTTCCGTTTTCTCACCAACCACATTTTCTCGCTTGTTTTACTCAAAACATTTTGCACCCTCAAAATAGCCCCAAAAATTGCAGTGCCGAACTTACGCCAAATTTGACTGGGCCTTTGGCTAAAAGACACTAATTTAATTCATTGTAAAACAAAACTGAAATTGTATATTACTCATTCAGAGATTTCGAATTGGGCGACGCGGTTGCAAATCCTGAAGAAAGTGGCCACAGATATGATCTTATCGCCGTCAATTATCACCACGGCAAGTTCTCAGAAGGTCATTACACTGCCAAACTACTCCGAGTGGGCGAAAGCGGGGAACATGAGTGGTACAGTTTCGATGACATGACTGTCGTGGTATGATTTCATTCATAATTGGTCTATAGAAATATATTTATTATTTTTAGCGAGATTGGAAGTTCGAATGCAGTGCTGAAGACATAACGGAAAGAGACTCGCGTGACGTCTACATGCTGTATTATGCCTTGAGACAAGACCATGATTCCCAGTTGGTGTCAAGCTCCTCGATTGATGACAGCCAAGAATAATGTACTTATTGACAATTTTTGAATATTATATTCTATTGTGGATAACTGATCGTTGACGCTATAAACGCCTTTATTGTGCATATAAAGTAATGTTTGTATGTTGAGGTCAGACTTATAATGTTTGCGGAAATATAATAACAAGAAAAACAGAATAAATTTTAAGTAACAATTGTTTCGAACTATGATAAATGAAACATCCGTAAAGTTACGTTGGTCTAAATAGATTCTGTAAATACTTTTATAGAAACTTGTTTTGCAGAGAGACGAGAAAGGACCAATTTTCAGGGTTATTTTTAAACATTTCCCAACGAGATTGTTTCAAGGAATTGTTTGAATCAGGTGAAAGTGACATATAGAGATCCAACACTAGAAAATTTAAACTGGTTTAACATAATTTCTTTAGTACTATTACCTGTAATTTATACAGGTAATTCGCAATTAAATTCGCCCGTGCACTAATAAGTCGATTGCCTTATTACACTAAGAACGAAAATCCTGAATATTTTGGTGAATCAAACTTTTATATGAATTTTTATGTTCCAAATAAAATTGAATTCCTGGATCAGTACGATTTTTCGCGAAGCCAAAGCAAAACAACCTTTAAACGGTTCCGTTTATGTGATTTTACCAAAACTATGTCAAATTGTCTGACTGTCACGCTCTGACATGACTGTCTTTGTTAAACAAAACCTGATTTTAAATGGTTCAGATTGGCGATTTTTAAAATGCCACCGCCGAAGAATATTCGATTTGTTGTATGGACAGCCGAAACTATTTCTCAAGAATTATTACAACATTGTGCTGAACTTTTCTCCGAGAATTACGGCGTCTGGAGTGAAAAAGGACTGCGCCCAGGCGATCGAATACGCATATCCGCTGCCAGACTCAAAATAGACTATCTTTTTAATCCGAAATTCTGTTCCCTCATAACTGCAGAACTCTACCCGAACAAGGATCTAATAGGACATGCATTCGTTTGCACTTTTCCGTTTTTAAACGGTCAGTAACACTTTTATATCAGAATTGCATTTTGCAACCTGAATCCTACTCTAAATTTTTACAGTAGTTTAAAAACTGCAAAGACTAGCAATCAGAAGTGAAATTTTTTAGACAAAGATATCAAACTAACAAATTTTGCTCCTTTTGTTAGCTCAGAATTTATGCCAAAAATTTTAAAACCGAGGTTTAGGATCTATTTTTTGCCAAAATTAATTTTTCTGAAGTGCACTAAAATTGAAAAGTTCTCTTTCAGAAATTGAGCTTCTCTGCCTAAAATCACTTTTAAAAACTGGCACATAAAAATATTACCAGGCATAAAGTAAAGACACATTTTTCCTCACACTGTCGATTTTTGAAAATTGTATCAGGATAAGAATGCTCCATATTTAATTAGGATGGTTTCAGGCTATGCAGTATGGATATCTCAACTCGTCGTCCGAGAGGACATGCGTCGAAGGGGAGTAGCCACTGAATTGATATGCAAATCCTGGACGAGGGATGTTGTGGCCTGGGGACTGGCCACTTCAAATCCGTATAGCATCCGAGCTCTCGAACGAGCTTCTCAGCGTCGATGTGACCCCGAGGCAATTTCAAAGCATGCAAAAGATTTGGTGTCAGCCAGCGGAATCCCGGCCTTTCAAAACTGTAAACTCAGCATTGACTCGGAAAAAAGCTTAATCCACTGTGATTTCTTCGTGGATCACACCAATGTGAATAAAGCTATTGCGGCAGAACAAAATTGGACTCTTGGTCTATTGGACGAAGGAGACGAATTCCTGGCATTCTGTTTCACTGTGGAAAATTGTAGCTAATAATAAACCGTTTTTAAGTTATCATTTTTCTACACAGTGCATACAATTCGATAATCCTAACGGTTTTATAGATTCATAAGTTTCCGTGTATCTTTTTCGGATATTCCGATATTTGGGTTTCAAACATTTAACTTTTCATTTTGTTCACTATACGGCCTTTTGTCTGTGAAATTGGTAAAATGTGCAATTTAATTCACAAAATGTTAATCTCGGACTTCATTTAGGCAACATTTAGGTTAAAGTTTTGGATATACTTTCTTTCGGCATTACTTTTTTTCACGTCATTTATTTTATGCCGAACAATTAAAAATGATGTAAAGCAACTTATGAAAAGCATGTCTACCAGATATTCTAAGTTATGATCAGCTTTCAAATTCCTGATTTTTTCAACAAGTTTCCATGGATCTTCCGATTTATTGAGAGTTTATAAAGAGAAATACGCGTTTCTGACTTGATTTTATATAAATTTCTGAATCTTCACCGCAATCTTTCTATTTTGAGAATAGTGTCTTGGATCCATCCCGATCTAACTTCAGTTTAGGCAAACTAAGGCAATATTTACATGTTTAGTAGCCATAATAAAACACATCCGAAATATTCTCATTTATTATCAGGGGTTCCATCGGGTCGGGTCCAAAAATAAGAACATTTGCCCCAAAAAGTAAGATTTCGGGGTCAAAAATAAGAACATTTTTATAATTTTTCAAACCATAGGGTCCCCCCTATGGTTTTTTAGCAAAATTTTTTTCCAAGTGCATTCTTAGGGGTGCATTTTTTCAAATTTTTAGAATTCGCGCCGAAACTATAATGCCAATATTTTATTCTGCATGAATGAAAAAACAGCGCCGCAGGCGAAAATTTTTCAATTTTAGGCGATATTCATAAAAATTTGTACTATTTTTAAAAATACTTGGAGAAAAAATGGCATCCAAATAGCGCCGCAGGCGAAAATTTGTAGGAAAAGTTGCTTGTATTTCAAAAATTCCCATTTGGAAATGGATATTTCGTGAAAATAAGAACAAATCTTACAAATAAGAACATTTTATTTTTCTAAGATTTGGACCCTCAAAATAAGAACAAATCTTATAAATAAGAACAAATGGAAGCCCTGTTTATTATCCATACAAATTATGATTTTTGATCAGATAGCCCGAGACATGTTTTCTTTCCCTCCGCCTTCAGTAAACAATAATATGTTTTCTTCATAGCACTCCCTCTCTGTCTCGAATTATCCACCCCTCGCTGCCTTTGTGATCATTGAGCTCTATCCTTTCCCTCGCCCAACCCTGGAGATTTCCTCAAATGCAAGGAAGCCACAGCCTTGTTTACTATTTGTGGAAGGAATGTTTTTGTTTGTTCGATGAGCGGGCACCGTTTATATAAAGTCTAGGCTCGTTAGAAATTTAATTTTCACTCCGATGTGTGAAATTTTCTATTCCAATTTGTCCAATTTTGGATATTTTTATCTTGTGGATACTTACGATAGCCCTATATTCTCTAATATATAGAACCCCTTTTCATATTACCTCCACAGATTGGAGATTATTGCATAACGCATTTCTGTGCAAAAATTCGTTTTTATATGAAAATCGGTTACTTTTTTGTACCAACGTTTTTACGAAATTTTCGCAGAAAATATCAAATTTTTTACAAAAAATGCTAGAAATTTTCCTTTAAAATCGTTGAATATTAGAGAAATTCAGTGACTTTAATAATGCATATATTATAAATTATAACAGATAACAGAAAAATATTCATGAAATATTTTAGATAACCGAAATTGAAACTATTTGTGACTCACTTAAATTTAAAATGGCGCCAAATCCCCGAGACAAACTCCAACCAGGTCAGCAGCAAAGCGCAGCGCAATCTCGAGGCAGACCACTCAGAGGAGCTCAAGGATCTGCGGAAAATGCTACAGGAAACGTGCAAGGAATTGCCGCTCAGAATCATGAGGAGAGAACTCAGCAAAAGGTAAAATATTTATCTAGCAAATTATTTTTAATTTTACCCTCTAAGCGGGCTTATGCATTTATCGTCTGCCTTTAAAAATCTTGATTTGAAATTGTACAATTCCCATGGTTTGTTTCTAAATTTTCAGTTTCACGCGATTTCATAATTTTTCACCCACATGGCTTTACCAAAAATTTTCTAGATTAATCAAATTAAGTGACTTACCTTGCCTCATAGTCACTTTTAATTTCAGGATCATCAAAGCGAAAAGTTTCAAGATGGCTATTTTCCACCCACAGACGACGTGGATTGGGCCAGCTCTGCTCGTAAAGTGGTGCCAAGCAATTTGAAGGAAAGCGTCGCCGTAAACACCCAACAAAAGGTAAATATTTAATTCGTATAACGTCACGTTTGTATTGCTGTGCTTTTAGTTTCATTTCTTTTTATATACGTTTCAGGGACAAGAATCCGATGAGCCAGAAGTTCAAATCATCGAGCAAGATGTTCAATCTGGTCCTCGTTTTAACGCCCAAGGCGATTCGAAAGGATCAGCTGCGGAAAATGTCCAAGGGAACCTCCAAGGAGCTGCAGCTATAGCGCCGCAGAAGGTTGCGCGAGAAGCGCATATAATTGTGCGAGAGGTACGGTATCATTCTACTAGTTTTTCTAATGCGAAAAAATTTGCCCTCTGTAATGAAAAGCCACTCTATAATTAGAGTTCTAAAATCGATTATAGAGTCTCATATCGAGAGTAGTCATAATATTATAAGGTCATAGATTTCTATTAATGAGTGAGATATGAATCAATTTTTACAGCAAGGAACTGGTGGCGAAGTGCCGACTATTGGACAAGGTGACATTGATATCCGCGGTCTGCATGGTGCGGCCGCAGAAGCCAAGAAAGGCCACCTTATGGGCGCGGCAGCTGAGGCAAAGAAAGGTCATTTGATGGGAGCAGCAGCGGAAAATGTGAAGGGAAATCTGCAAGGAGCTGCTGCTATATCCCATGAGCAGAAACTGCAAAGAGAGGTATTTTTATACAAAATTTACCGGAATTTGAATAAAAACTAGGACGATTTTCAAAACACGTGAAATATACGAAATCGTCATTTTAAAAGGAGTTATGGAATCAAATTTACTTTTTTTGTTGATTTTATTTTTTATATATTCTTATTTTTAGGCCAATGGTCAGGCTCAATGGCAATTAACCTTTAATGCCAACGATAAGAAAAATGGTCGCGGTTTTGACTCTCAAGGTGGCTTGGTCGGTGCGCAAAATGCCCAAGGCATACTTCAAGGAGATGCCGCCATCTCTCGCGAGCAAAACTCTTTGGTCGGCGCGGCCGCTGAAAGTGAGAACGAAAATATGCCAAGAGCAGCCGCCATTGCTCACGATCAAAAAGTCCAGAGTAAAGTGAGTTGCTATTTTGAATGTTATGGCAATATTCGAATGTGAACATGTGAAAGTCTTGACCAGTACTAAAGCCATACTAGTCTAGAAAAATATTTTCTGTTCAGGAATCGGAAGATCAAAATATTCAAAAATCGGAAAGCAAAAATAATTAAACTAAATTATGACTGCACAATCACTATTTTGTCCATTAAATCATGTATATGATTTTAGATATAAAGGACATTTTGGGATTTTATTTGCCTGATAGGGATTTAGTGTTGGTGGAATTTTTGGATCACCTTGGATAAGGCCGACTTCAGATTTTTATCAGTTACATTTGTCTGAATTTACAACACACCTGTATTTTGGCATACAAAAATTTTAACCTGGTTTTCAGAGTATGAATGATATTCGAAACATACTTAATTTTTGCTCAGGCTTATACTCACTTATTCAGGGCGAGAATGGTGAATTTATGACGGTCAAAGATCAAGCTCAGCTGCCTTCAGGAAACGAAAGACATCCGCAGAACCATGGTTGTGGCTTAGACTCAAGTGGAGCCACTGCGCCGGATGCCGAAGGAAATCTCCAGACCACACCTGCGATGACTCATGAACTAAAGGTTATTAAAGTTATCATTAGTTATTTTACAAATCTTGACTATATTGCTCACGTGCCGTCCAATTTTAAAAACCAAACGAAGACAGTATAGCAAATTAGGAAGGCCATTCCGAAAGTTGATGCTTAAGAGAGATAGTTTTTCATATTTTCCAATCTCTGAGTAAGTTAATAATAGTACAGTCTACCCTCGTTTATCTGACTATTTTGCCGAATTAGTTCACATAACTGAAATTCGATAATAAAACTCGAATTTGAATTGGCGACAAACAATTTTGGTGCAAATTAGAATATTATTAGTTTTTAACTATATTTTGCCTATTTTTGGGAAATTTATCAAAAATTGCAAAAATATTAGAAAAATCAAATTTTTGACCAAAATTTGAGTTGTTTACTGAAATTTCAATAAAATTATTAAAATTTACAAATCAATAGGGGACCCTATTGTTTTTTCGGCAAATTTTCACCGACATCCGTTCGGATAAACGAGGGAAGCTCAGATAAATGTGGGAAATTTGCATAGAAAAATCCGTTCTGGCCAAACTCATTCGGATAACTGAATATTCGGATAAACAAGGTAAACTGTATTAACCATACATGAGTCAAGAAACGCAAATTTGATTGGGAAAATGTACTTCTCGAATTGGAGTCGTAAAATTATTTTTTCTAATAACCCCATTAAGCTCTAAAGACGCAAAGTAGGATTTTAATTATTTTCAAAACGTTGTCTCAGAAAAAATGAAAATGAATACGAGTTATCCGTATTAGATAGCTTTAAGTGTGAGCATTTGAGCTGAAAAAACTACTCATATTATTGTCTGTCCAATAATATGAGTAGTATGTAAGTTTCATTTTTTTACAAGAATTATGAATAAATGTGTTTGCTCGACACAATTATACTGAAACGCCGTTACAAAATATATGGTCTGTATTTCTGAATACCGACGGAGATAAACAAGTTTTAAACGAAAAACAGCATTTTGGCGTTGTGTTCCTTTGTATTTCTTTCCCGGCTGTTTGAAAGTTGTTTATCTCCGTCGGTATTCAGAAATACAGACCAAACAAACAAAATTTTCAAATTTCTGATAGTCCTAGAACGTTTCAGCGAATACCCGAGGAAGATTCCGATGAGCCCATTCCGCCTAAACAAGCCAAATATGACAAATTCAATTCGCCATCCGATGTAAGCGCCCATTGAATCCAGCTTCACTTTATTGACGTTTCAATTACCTTTTTCGCGGTGAATCATAATGCAAAACATTTTGTATCAATTTTTAACTTTCCGCATTCTGTATTGCTTTAACTTGCTTTGAATATCTAAAATTCAGTTAATTGATCTCTCATTGAAATTTGTTTCATTGTATGAAGGGACAAAATTAGCTCCATTTTCGGAGTTTTTTTACAATAATTATGAATAAATGTGTTTGCTCGACACAATTATACTGCAACGCCGTTACAAAATAAACAAACAATTTCCTTTATCGCAAGGAATATAGAAATTAGGAATTAAATTATTCAGGACTTTCATCGGATATTTATTTGGGATTTCAAACACACACATTACTCCCGATTTGTATCACTGTAGACTCTTTTTTAGCAAGACATGTCAGCTTCAGATTACGTATACGTTTATTTACAAAATCTCTAAATACTAAGCGTCGTCGTGCGTATGTAACGCTCCGTGTCATCAATCATACAGAAAGATTCAATGATCAGATCGGGGCGAGTGATAGATCAATTGATAGTTCTCGAAAAGTTAGGTCCGGGAAAATTGAAAGAACCAAGATTTGAATATTTGAATTCGCGCCAAAACGCAAAACATTGTTAACCCTTCATTGTCGAGAGTATTCGAATAGATACGCAAACTTTGGAGTAATTTCTAGCCATTTTTTGGCCTCCTAGCTCAAATCTGATACTGGTCTTATACAGGGTGTCCCAAAAAAATTCTACTGTGATTTCGTAATCATGATGCGCTTGTTTTTGTCTTTTTTGACGCTAAATTTAAATATGCTGAAAGAAGGTTATATACCAAATCAAAGCTTAGATTCCCTGCTTTGATTTGGTATATAACTTTCCTTCAGCACATTTGAATATGAGGTCAAAAAAGAAAAATAAACACATCGTGATTACGAAATCACAGTAGAATTTTTTTGGGTCACCCTGTAGAGCCAACTTTTTGTCCTGAATCAGGATATGTAATTAGCTTACCAACATTATCTACGATTTTGCCCTAAAAACGGTCATTTTCGAGACACACCCCGAAAATCGAGGAAAATTGACGAATTTTGTGGGTTCAGAGTAAATTTTGCCATTTCTAAAAACCGTCGTAACTTTTGAAATTTGGCACCTTTTGTGGAAATTTTAAAAAAACTTGCCGAGTAAATCGACTACGCGGAATCTAATAAGCTTGTCAAATTCCGTGCAGGACCTGATTTTTCGCCCCAAATTCGAATTCGCGCCAAATTTTCGAGCCACGGAAAATCGCCATTTTTGATCGAATTTCAAAAAATAATATTTTTCCCGTTATTAGGGGCCCAAATGTGCTCTGTATACCAAAAATGTGCAAAATCCCACGTTCCGGCAATGAAGGGTTTTGACCATGGCAAGTGACGTTTTTTATGTACCCAATCGATTTGTGAGGCAATTCTGGACCACTTTGCTTTTTACACTTTTTGATTTGGCGCATTTTTGAAAAATTTTTTGAAAAAAGCCAATCAGACACAACTCAGTCAGACACGCAAACCAGTTAGACACACGAATCAGTCTAAAACACAAATCAGTTAGACACACATATTCGAAAATTTTTGTACGGTTTATGCAATAAGGCTATGAGGACAAACCAATCAGACACTGAAATCTATCAGATACATAACCAGTCAGACACCAGACAATGCGCCCTAACCGTGCGCCTTTGGCGCGCGCAGATCAAATGCTAGTTCAAAAAATTTCAAAACGGCCCATTGTAGCCTAAGCATAAGCAGTCAAAAACAAAGTACAGTGTGTGAGTTCATATAAGGTATAGCTTCTGTCTTCATCTCTATGGCAATTCTAAGCAATATTTTCTTCCCTGTATGCCTACCAAAATCATTGATATTACCACACCGACGCCAGCAAGAAAAAGACGATACCACAGCACACTGAACACTTCTTATGTGGTTGTCCTTTGCGTCTCAAATACGACTTAAATTTTCAAATTTCAACTTAAATTATGTCAAGAAATGTTAGAATCCTATTGCTCTTTATTACAATACTGTTTGTGGATGGTGAGTTTTAGCATTTGTTGATTTTATTAATAAGGCTTTCAGGTGCAACTCCGCCACAATTACTCGTGAAACTTTTCGTAGAAAATGAACAAGCAGGACAAGAAACCATCTCGTTTGAAGAAGGCACTAACGTAGAAATAGCTGCCAAAGCTGTGGACAACCAAATCTGGAAAAAACAGCCAAAACTCAAGCTCTTTCGTGCTTCCTATCATTACGAAGCTATTCCGCCTTACATCTACAGAAAGAAAGGCGTCCGTACGATATACGATCCGTTAGCTGAAATTAAAGCAGAATCGTATGCGACACACTTACTGTACGTGGAACTGGTCAAAGACAACGAAGCAACAGGTTCGGTTTTCTCCATAAACTGGAATCTGATCGAACTTCACAGGATCGTATGAACTCCTACATGCAAAACCTATATTCTGTAGGTTGTAAATTATGGATTCTTTTATCTACGATCACGCCAAATCTACAAGGGACTCTTTTTAAAGTTAATTAATAATTATTGAGACGACTATTTTATGCTAAAATGCAAAATGCTTTAACATTATTATGGCACTGACCTTACATATAGAGGTCCCATATCGGAACACGGGTTCCTAAGCCCCATATAAGGGTTTCGCGTTAAGCGTCGACCCGCGTGGGCTTTCGGCCCGCGCGACGTAATATAAGTATTGCCTAAGCGTAAGCCTAAAGCATGGTCTTATAAGGATTGTTCAGCTTAAATCCTAGGTGCGCGAGATCTGATTGTGGCGAGGCAGATTGATACGGAAAATTTGAAAAAGTTTTAATTTTAATGCGGTTCTTAGTCGGAGCGAAAGTCTTTTCCAAGTTATATTTTGAAAAGTGACACATTAAAACGCAACTTGGAGTAAAGACTTTGTTGGTGCAAACGTTAAATTTGTTGCAAGCTCTGCTAACAACCGTATTCCCTGTAATTACTACCCCGAGGTAATAATTTTTCAAACACAAAAAATTTTTGGAATTTCAAATGCCTAATTTTAATGAGATTGAAGTAATAAAGCAAAGTGGATAGTAATTTTACGTTTTCTGGAGTTTCTCCATTTACCAAATAGAGAAAAGAAGCAAAGTGCATTGGAAAATGATTCCGTTATAATAAACTGCAGCGTGTCCTGCGCAAAGGAATAGAAATGATAGCACAAATGAATGAATGAATCAAATCATAAGGCGCGCCATAAATTCGAAGTTTTGTGCTTATAATTCATAAACGTAAACCATTTGCTCTCTAAAGGACAAATCTAAGCTAGAATCGAAGTTGTAAAACGATGACATATGCAAAAATGACGCGCGCGCGAATTCAAATGGACGTTTTGGATTGATTTTTTCGCTATATATCGCTAGGATCTTCTCAGACACCCATGGTACCTTTGTAAAAGTTGTTCAGCTCATCGAGCTGTCACGATAGTATACTTTTTTACAGAGATTTTTTACACAACCCCCAAAATGTCCATTTGAATTCGCGCGCGAATATTGGGAGGGTACGCGGCAGTTCATCACCTGGACAATTCATCACCCGCGACAATTCATCACCTGCGACAATTCATCACCCATAAAGAAAAAGGGCCAATTTTCAGAAAAATTTGACATTTTGGGTCAATTTTTTCCAAAATTATGGATTCAAAGGCATTCTTGGTTATTTTTCATCTTTTTCCTTACTGCATGACGACTATACAATATGTTTGTCTTTGATGATTCATGTTATGCCTAGCATTCATTTTAGTGACTATTCTAGATTATTTTATACATCTGAAGCAGTTGGATAAAAACTGCCTGTTTGTTAGAATTATGTGTTGATCAAATATTTGCTAATGCCACTGAGTATTTTTTATCCAGAAATTTCCTATTCGAAAATGAAGATGAGATCAATCCTCTCATTGAGTGGTTCGAGAAATACTATATTGGTTAGTTTTTTAAGATTTAAAAATTATATATTTTAAAATATTTCTGAGATTTAGTTAAAATATTTCTTAGACTTAGTTCATTTCATTTGCTCAAATTAAAACAATTCGCTCACGAAAGTGCAGCATGGCCGAGATCAACAGTATATGCAGTGGATTTCAGGGCGCCGACCAAAAGACAAGCCCAAGAATTACAAAGATGCCGACAAGCGAATTTTGAAAATTCTGCAGGAATATCAAAGAAATGAGAGAACTGTTATTGAGCTTTTGAGAGGAATTGCTCAGAATATCGTTATTGATGATGTTGTTGGAATTGGTGATGAGGTTGAAAATAATGAATAAAATTTGCTTATTACACATTGTTATCTTTAAAAAAATCTAAAAATTTGAAACTTTTCTGAAAATTGGCCCTTTTTCTTTATGGGTGATGAATTGTCGCAGGTGATGAATTGTCGCGGGTGATGAATTGTCCAGGTGATGAACTGTCCGTGTCCCATTTTGGGACGCCTCTTTTGATGAACAACCTCTTTTCCGCTCTCCCAACTTCGATTCTAGCTCAGATCTGTCCTATAAAGTGTTACATTCCTGTAAACAACTTCTCACTGCAGTCTCCGGAATTTCTTTAAAAACCAGGCTGGAAAGCAAAGAAGTCTGACCGGGAAAATAGATTAAATTTTAATCGCATCTCGTTTTTTTTCTAATTACTTGTGTATGGAAATGCCCGAACCTAATGCAATTTAATGATCTATATTTCTCCAAAATGCTAGTGATTTAGTTTCAAAAACCAGTCTTTCTACTAGCCAAGGTATCTGTTAGTTTAAACCAGCGACTATGCTTTAACGAATTATGCTTATACTCAACGATTCTGCTATTTAGCGAAGCGAGAACTATAAATTTATATGACAACGTTCCGTGTAACAATTTAGCTTTTTGCATCCAAAACCTTTTCTCACATTTCTTCATTGCACGAGAATTTTTAAGCAACTGCTCGAGATTATCTTTATGTATATCCGGCCAAGTGATGAATTATTCGGGGGTTCGACTGTATCTATCGAATTTCTTTAAAAACTCGAGAATGGTGTTCGAAACTGATTACATTAAAACTGATGACATTAAGACATCAATTTTCGTTGAGTATGTACGAGTTGTAATTAATTGCGAGAGTCCTATATAAGGTAACTTTGAAGAATAGTCGGCTGTGATGAAACAATTAGAAATAAAGTTGATCACTTTTCATTACAATATTGCAATGGCAAGTCGGAATAACCGATTCATCGATCGCTTTTTAATTTTATATACACTTTTCTATAAGAATACAAGGAAATGCAGGTACAAACTCAATAACCTTTGAAAATGAATAAAAAACAATGAAATTTGTTTTCATTATTTCATCCTTAAATGTCTACCATAAAAGTTGTCCAGCATTCGAAAGCGTATACTAGCTGTTTACAATGCAGGTGTTGATTATAAGAATATCTGCTTTGTAACAGTGATTCCGCTTAAACGCAGATGTGAAATTGCAACCACAAAAAGTTCTTTGCGTTATTCCATAGTTCAGACCTTGCGTAATAACGTAATGATATAATTTAATTAATTGTCATGTCAGAAAAAGTTTAGGCTGAAGTTTTGGCGCTACCACAATGATTTATTCTTACACAATACGAAAAATAATCATACAACTGATGAAAGGATTGACATTTATCAATGAACCAGAAATAGTAGGACAACATTAAATAATGTTCAAAGGAAATAATACGATGACAAAATAGCTTGCTAAGTCAGAAATCAAATAATAATTAGAGTTCAACATATACTGTTGCGGTGAAGGAACGAAAAGCATTCCGAAAATGTGGATTATTGGTCAAGACAGAGAACATTATTAGAGAAGAGCGGATCAGAGAAAAGGGGAAGAAATTGCAAACACAGACTTTAAAAGTCAAATGGATTTTAATGAGACAAAATAAGCTTTTCGTTTCGGGAGAAAGTTTTGTTTTATATTTTCGAAAAAGTGCGACTCTGGCGGCACTGTAAATTTTCCAATGTTTTCATTTCTATCAATCAAAATTTTTCATTTTGTTAAGACACATTCAAAAGTGTATGAAAATACAAGTGCAATTTCAGACTCTAAGGAAAATTTCCGGTACCCTTTTGAATTTCTTAAAAAGTCGTCATAAATTCTTATGACATTGAAGACAACGGTTTCATACTGAAAAGTCCATAAGTCGCTGGCGACGGCGAAGCGGTATGAGCCGGAGTCTGGCCTGGAGTGTTCTCTCGAGCCGCTCCGCCAGTGGGAGACACTTGCGAATTTGCCGTTGATTCAGAGCGGGACAGCTCGTTTTCCTGGCCACCTCCAGCTGCTATCTGGTTCCCATTCTGAGCTCCGACTTTGGTTGACGAGAATGGACGCGGTGCTTGAGTCGTCGGCTGGAAAGTGCGGTGCGGTTGCGGCTGGACTGATTGCACTGGCCGGGTGTGAGGAGGAGGCCCCATTCGATGGAATCCAGCGATCGGCGGTGGTCCTGTGTGTATTGGCGGCGGTGGGGCCGTGAAGTTCATTGGCATAGTGCCTGTGCCAGCCTGGCGACCGAATCCATTTGCGATTTGAATCTGAAGTCCAATGGATATTATTTTGAAAAAAAATAATGAATGTTAAGGGTTTCTCAGAATTTGAAATGCCACAGTAAATATGATTTGAGCTCAAAAATTGTCTGACAGACCAAAATTTTTAAGTACCACAAAAGTTGGTAAACGGTTGAATAACAACATGAGGAAAATTTCAATGAGCTTTTTTCTCGGATGAATCTAACAGGAAACTTACATGTTGACCGTTTTGCGTCATAAACTGCTGTGCTTGAGGCGGTGGCGGCGGTGGCATGCTGGCCCAGTCAATTGTCGCTGGTGCTCCAACGTGAATATGATGGTGCATTGGTGGCGGTGGAGCTCCAAAGTTCGGTGGAGGTGCTCCCAAATGCGGTCTTGGCGGCGGTGGCAAAGTGGTGAACATCGGCGGCGGAGGATCGCTCGGGTGGTGAGTCGGCTGGTTTGAGGCGCGATGCTGTCCCGCTTGGATAATAAACTGTTGTGGGGGGTTGTGCGGTGGTGGCATGTGATGGTGATAGATTGGAGTCGGCTGCATAACATTCGGATGCGGTTGAGTGGGAGGCGGAGTGCTACCCATGCCACTCAAAAAGGACATATCCATTCCGCCGGTTGACCATGGAGTGCTGCTTGATACTAAAAATTATCAAGTTAAATAGTTTTGATCGAAATAATTTTGCAATGCTTCTACAATTTTACAATACTTAGAATAAAAGAAGATAATTTTCAAGGCTTTAATCCTTAAAATATTGAAACGGAGTAACCTGTACTAAGAATTCTGCGAAAATGTGCGATTCTTAATTATGCATACATAAATGAAATCAATTTTATGAAATTTTCCCCAAAAATATTTTTAGTTCAAAATGGTAAATCTTCTTGCGAAGAAGAGCAGTTTGTATTTCCTATCTCAGAAAGCAAATCCTAGTAAAATTCAATTTCCCCTAATCGACTTAAAAACAGGAGCATTTTACGCTCAAATTTTGGCTACTTTCTACAGCAAATATATCACATATAAGACTACATCCAGCGTTTTGCGCAAAAGTTATTATCTCAGCCCTTTTCATTACTAATTTCTCATATTGTTTTTTATGAAAATTACCTGTTCCGTTATGACCTTGTGGTGGCATATGCCCCAGAACAAATCCAGGATGTCCCTCTATGAAGGAATTTGGTCGCGATTGGCGCTGTGTTTGTCCAGGATGTGAATGCGGTGGTTGCGCTCCAATAATTTGCTAAAATAACATACATATTTTCAACAAGAACTATACATTAATACAAACATGTGGTGTTGGCTGACTCGGTGGATTGGTTGCCGGATGCTGTCCATGAGGCTGTTGAATAGGGCGATGTACGTGTGTTGCAAACCATTGCTCCAGGCCATATTGTTGTTGAAGGCCACCACTGCCGTTCGCAATCATTGACGCGGAATAAGGCGTCAGAGACGGCGGTTGTGTGTTCGGAACATTCGCATTGGTGGACATTGGCGGTCCGGCGAAGCTGGATCCAGTCAAAGAGAATAACGCATTGCCTGAAAATAAAGTTATAGCAAAATGAAGTCCAGAAACATATATTGAAACTTTCAGAGATAACTTTAATTTTCAGAGACATTTAAGCTCAAAATTTTTGAGTAATAATATAGCAGCCATATACATTAAATTAGCAGCATTCACTGAATCATTTTTCTACAAAAAATTTCCTTGACAGGTAACAAATATGGCAAAAACGAAATTATTAAATTGTT
Source organism: Ditylenchus destructor (assembly GCA_022814885.1). Taxonomy (NCBI): domain Eukaryota; kingdom Metazoa; phylum Nematoda; class Chromadorea; order Rhabditida; family Anguinidae; genus Ditylenchus; species Ditylenchus destructor. The sequence goes on from JAKKPZ010000075.1 coordinate 245,985, forward strand.
AACATCTTTGTTCCAGAAAATAACTACTTTTTGCAGTATTTAAAAATATGCCAAATGTTCGAAATCGAGCTTGCTTACGGCTTATTTAGAAACCATATTTAACAATTCCAACTCATACGATTATCGATCTTTATAAAGCTTGGGGTCGTCTCCCTTAATCTCTGTGGCCATTGTAGATCATTTTTTAAATTTGAAATTTCACCAATTCAAAACATTTGAAAAATCAATTTTTGACACGAACTTTAGACGTTTAAAAATCTTCCGCTTACATTCATCAAATTTTGATTGTTTGATATTCTATTGTAAACATACCGAAAGGCGTTGCTGCCAAAGGAGACTGTGGAGTGCTTATTGCAGTGGACATTTCAGCGCTAGACTTGGAAGCATTTGGTTGAGAGGGATATCCGCCACTGAAATGTCGCTGTGGTCCGACGATGCTTGCATTTGACGCGCTTTGATGCTGAGATTGGGCAGATTTGGGCACTAAAACAGGACTGTCCGAATCAGAGACATCGTTCGTGTTGGATTGATTGGCAGGCGGGATCGTGTTTGAGCTGCCAATGGGCCAGAAGTTTTTAACCTGAAAAGCGTTTTCATAAGAATTAAACTCTCGTTCCATCAGTTTATATTGATTATCTAGACAGTAATTTACGGCCAAATTGGGCACAATAGTAATATTTCACATTGGCTTCAAAATCAGTCGCCCAAATATAGCACAGCATAATAGAGCATGAATCCTAATATCCGAATTCTTTAGAAAAGAAATTTCTATTTAAGAATTTGAGCCATACTTTTACAAACTTTTAAGAAAGCAAAATTTTTCAAGTTTTCATAAATGAAAAGCTAATACTAAGAGACAATGTTATCAGGATCGTAATATCAAGACATAGACGACCAAACCCACTTTATCAAGTCTTTGTTGCAACTGCGCATGATCGTCATTTGTGAGATTACCGCTCTCCTGACCAATAGAACTTGCATTAATCTGTCGAAATCCTTCAATTGTTTTGCTTCCAGGAACTGATCCGGGAGACGAGACGTCATATTTGCCAAAATCGCTGTTTGCCAATTGTTTTGTCGATGATACGGTCGTGGTTGTAGTTTTTGTAGGTCGAGCAATAGGTGAAGGGATCACTGTAGCCAGTCCAGGAGAAGTCGTTTTCGGGGCTGATACAAAGTCCTTCGGTTGTGGTACTGTAGGCGATGAGCTATCATCCCAGCCAGTGGTATTCGATAATCCGATATGATCCAAGCCAGTCGATGTTTTCGCAGAAATTCCGTTAAGAATTCCACCTGAACATTGAAGAGTAAAATAATAGCTTAAACTTTGTTGCTCGAATAACAAACCTGAAGTCAAATTGGTGTTGTCAGATTTCGGTGACCCAATTGCGCTTTTCTTTAGAGCCGAATGCGGAACAGATTGAGATTGGAACAATCCGTCGGCCAAGCTCAGCGGCGTTGTAATTGTGTCATTCAAATTTGTGGGAGCCGATTGATTCTCTGTGTTGTCTATGGTCGCAGGTGGAGTAGGACTCTCAGTTGGAGCTAGAAATGAATATATATGACAATATATATTCAGACAAAGTACACAACGTATTAGCGTTATTATATGCATTTTTATTTTTTAATACATATGAGCAAAAATTTTATTTTATTTTATTTTTCATACACAAATTGTCGGGACAAATTGATCCGGAATAGAAACAATGAAATATTTATTTCGAAATTGGAAATAGTAAAAGGGAGTAATAAAATTGTATATGGTATGTTGACAGACAATATAGATTTTAAGTCTAAAGTCTTAAAAAGGCAAATCCAACCTGATTCCTTTGACACGTCTCCACCAGCATTGTTTCCTCTTTCGTGGGTTCTCCTACGTTGTTGATGTTCCTTTTGCTTGCTTAATCGCTTCGCATTTAATTTTTCCAAGCGCTCCTTTTCCCTCTGTGCTTTTTTACGCTCCTCTTCTTGCTGCTGCAAGCGCTGACGCTTTGCCTTCTTAGAAAGCACCTAAACAAAACGCTAGTGTACGACTGTTATTCAAAGTATGGAAATCTACCTCTTCAAAATCGCCAGCTTCAGAATCGTCCTGGATAGAGCCTCCAGAATTATCTTTATTCGACGGTTGATTGTCGATAATGATCACGCTCGCGTCGTTGATGTCCACACCCGCCAGCCCATCTCGATTTCCGGCCAATAAAGGAGTCGAATGTGTTTCGATTCCTGGAAAAGTAATACAAAAATAATTTGTAGTGTTAGATTATAGCTAGAATTTTTGGTTCATTACAAAAATTTATAAAAAAGGTATGGACACAGTAAACACAAAACATGGTGCGTAATTTTAAGTATTAATATTGTCTATAAATTAATAAAAAATTAATTTTCAGCAGACATGACCCTGGTCAATTTTCAGCAACGATGCTGGATATTGAGAGACTAATTGCGCTATGAATTTCAAATTTGAATTTAAGCACAAAATTTATTGAAAATCCTGACAAACTCTAAAAGTCGTATCATTCTTAACATTTCTTTGCTAAAAACTTAAAAATGAGCGAACCTTTGCGATGGCCATCGCGGGCGTTTTTACTGTTTTTGTTTAGAGTGTAGCCTGAGGCATTGCCACTTTTGCTTGAAGCAGCAGCATTAGAGTGCGACACTCTGCTCTTGTTGCTGCTGTTCTTCGCGTAAGCGGCGCTGCCTTGGTACGTATGGCTGGCGGGTTTCACGTTTTTTTGACCTGCGGCTCGGTTGGACGATGTCTGAGTCACAGATGGTTTCGATATGGAGGACGATGAACTGCGCGTTTGGTCATTTCCAATGTTTTGTCCAATTGAGGGCGCTCCATCAGTTCGCATGCCGAATGTTGATCTAGGATATCGTCGATTGTTTGCATTTCGCGGGCCCGAACGTTTGGTGTTTCTAAAATTCAAATTTTGAAGAGCCAAAAGGAAGATGTTTTACAGTCTGGTATATATTTTCGGGATCATAAAACCTTTCATCGGCACATTCAATTTTAATTTTTTAGGTAAAAATTAGCTTACTCTTTTCTCTCCGTCGAAGAACGCATATTGCCAGTCTTCTCAAGCTCTTTTCCAGTTCCAATCGTTTCAGACTCGTCTCCGGCTTTCTGCACCACTCGCTCTGCAAAATCGCTGCTTTCTGATGCAGTTTCCCACTCTTCAGCTCCGCCGTCAGAGATCACTGGGCTTTTCAACTGTCCAGCACGGTCACCCAAGAGACGGATATTTCCCGAAGGAGAGGTTCCATTCTTTTCATGAGGTTTGTGTCGACTCGGCTTAGGATGGCGTTGAACAAAACGAGATCCGCCTGTTCCACGACTCTAAAAAATAATAATTAAGGAAATTCTTAAAGCAATGGAAAGCAATACTCTTAAAATGTTTTGGACAAATTGGACGATAGATAAATAGGTCGATTTACATATAAATAACAATAACAAAACTTTAACAAAAACAAAAACAAAAATTTAACCGCTCCTATTTATAATCCACAATTTATAATAATTAGGCGCTAGTAGTCCATGCAAAACCAAACACTCGGTGCTACCTCATCCCATTAGGTGGATTTTGGAATAGTAAAATGTATTTATACCACAGACCTTTGTCAATATATTCTATAAATAATTTTCGATGATTGCGTTTTAATCTTTACGTTTCAAATTTCAATAAAAATACAACGATCCATACCTGTCCCCCTCTTGGAGCGCCTCGGCGATGTGCTGAGCCACGATGTGTCTGTTCCTCATCCACCTTTTCGTCATTCTCAGCCGTATTCGAATCGTTATTTTCTGCGTTTGAGTTTTCCTTGTTTGATAAGCGTTGGTGTTCAGCATTCGACGCTCCTGCTTGATTTCCACTGCGCCAACTACGACTCACATACATTCCACTTGCCCCGTCTCGACTAGTACGGACATTCTGCATGCCTCGTCTGTGCGATGTCTGAAGAGTAACAAATTTGAAACTATTTTTAAAATTGTTAAATATTTAATTTCTATGGATTTGATCAGATGTTTCAGAAAATCAGGCTTTTAATTTCTACTTAATTTTACTAAAAATTATGTTGCCGAACTACTGCTATGTATAAAACGACTATAAATTTCGTCCGTATGCCGACACACATACCTCAGTCGCCTGTGCATTAGGGGTGCTCGCCTGCGCTGCGGTTCTTTTGTGGCCTCGACGCATTTGTCCATTTCCTCGATTCGATCCCGAAGACTGTTGCTGATCTCCACTCTGTGACACTGTGTTCAGCTTATCTACGGAGCTGAATGAATTTAAAGCAGCAGCGGAGTTAGAACGAGCATTCAACGATTCGTCATTTTCGATCTTGTAGTCATCAGCGTGGAATACATCCATGTTCGAGAAATTGTCTGCATGATCATCGCCCTGAAACTTATATGAAATTAGTTAATCTTTGGAAAATATTAGATTCAATCCACTGAATTTCCAAATACTATTTCCTGGCACGATACCATTATATTTCAAACCAACTAGATAAAATTTTGGTGTGAGTATCAAAACCGTAAAATATGACACTTTTAAATCAAAAAGTTGAAAATATTCATTCGTAGGACTTCTATGCATTAGGAGGATTATATTAAAAACATGCAAGCATTTTACCTGTTCGCCCTTTGACTGTTCCGCTCGTCGAGTGGTTCCGCCTCGGCCGCTTGGGCCAGATCTCTCAGACTGTTTGTTTGATTTCGCTCCTCTCACATTGGGAACTCCTTCTTGATTTCGGCTTTGGCTTAACTTCTTGGAGCTTGCATCAGCGGAACGAGCAGATTTCTGACCGCCTCTCGCACCAGAGATAGTGCTTCGAGATTTTGATGAGTTCACAAATTCACGGCGAGTCCCCTCATAGGTGTTACTGGAGAAAATATCCTCAGAAGAGATGTAAGGGGCTTCGTCTTTGTTTTGATTTCGGCGACCGCGATCATTTTGAGTCTAAAAATAAATATATATGTTTCACTATATTGAATTCATGGCTTCGTGGTATATTTACTTAGAAATTGTTTTTCGCGTTATTATAAAATGTCGGCATTTGAAATTTTGTAGGTTGAAACTCACTTCTTTGCGTGTTTCTTTAGCAAAGTCCTCCCAATTCGACTCGGCTTGATCTCCAGCTGGCGGATTCCATAATTGTTGTTGATTACCATAATTTCCTTGCTGCGAACCAAATCCACCGTCTAACGTAGAAGTTTTTTGTTGGTCAAAGCGCACATCTTGGTGAGCGGAACGCGGTGGGGGTCTGTACGGTTGATTCCCACTAAATAATTGTGTCGGTCCGAGGGGTTCGGTGGCGTTTGTTACGGTTTCCTGTTTCGCTGCATCCGACATTGATGGGAAATGGTAATCAAATTGGCGGCCCAGAGGCTTTGACTGAAAATAGATTCGAATTAATTTTGGGTACAATAAATAAGAATATAAAACAAATAAGCTATGTGCTTATTTGTACGTGTATATTTGTACGTATATGTGCTTATTCGTTGGTTGCCGAAAAATTGTATCACTGTCGTAAATATCCAACCTGTTGAGCCATTTGCTGTTCCTCCTTCCGTTTTTCCCAGACGTTCACAGGCGGTGCTACAGGTACTGCCGCGGGTGTTGGCTGTGCAGAAGGTTTTGAAGTACCAGACGAAGCAGCAGATTGTGAGCTCGGAGAGGCTGACTTGCTCGGGCGCACGTCAATTATTTGCTGGTGTCGACGGTTTTGGTCATAAGAGTGTTGCTGCTGTGTTGCAGGTTGCTGACGTCCAGGAGCACGATTAAATTTTCCGCTGAAAAGCGTAAATATTTAAAGTGGTACTTAATAAAAATATTTACCCATTCTGACTGCCTTGCTGATGGTCCGCATTATGCGGTTTTCTCTGCCCATCGCCACCCTTTTTTTGACCAATTCTTTTGTGAATCGCCTTGCCTGATTGACTCAGCGCTGCGAACTGTCCCTCATCTTCGTCTTCCTCCGGTTCAAGAGGTTGCTGAGCTGTAGGCACGACCATACTCGGATGATGCGCAAAGTATTCGGCACTTTTCTCGTCATTGCGTTTTAGCATGCGAAATGCGGGCTGAAGAGATTGTTGCTGGGCATCAGGCTCGCTTGGTTTGGCTTGCGCGGGTTTTACAGGTTGGGATCCGTACGAGCTGCGGTCCCAATATGTCTGAAATTCGCTGCATTAATAAAAAGAAATTTTGTTGCGTTAGAGAAATAGGAAGCTACAGATATTAAACTTTTTAGCAAATTTTGAAAATGATCATTTTTAGCCAAGGAATTATAACTCAAAGGCCACCATTTGCTAAAATAGTAGATTTTAGCAGGTAGAAACTGAAGATAGAACCTAAAGATAGAAACTGAATTAAAAATTGATTTAGCCGAAAAGTGTCGAAAAATAGGTTCAGAAAACAATAACACGTTATTATTAATCAAAATTAATGCCACAGATAAAATATTCCACCTTATCTTCGCCTGCTTCATAATCGCCGTACGATTGTTGCTGCATTCCTTGAGTTTGACCTCCTACATTGCTGTCATTTTCGGAAGCCGATGATAATTCCGTGCCCAGCTGCCTTCTGCTATTGCCTGCACCCTTCTTCTGACCCCCTCTTTGTGTTTCATCGTATGACATTGAACCATTTCTGGATCGATTGCCGCCTTGTTGCATTGGAGGTTGATAATATCCGTATCCTCGACGATCTCCACCGGGAGGCGGAGCGTAGAATTGTTCCGCGGGATTTTGAGTATCCAACGTGAGCAAAGAAGGTGGGTAGCTTGGTGGGTTCGGCTGATTGGCAGCGCCGTACTGGCCCCAATTAGTTGGGGGAGGCGGCTCATTTGTGAAACCGCGGCGTGGTGGGTTATAGTGTTGTGGAGGATGCTGTTGCATGTTCAAAGGACCGTACCTGCAATGAAGAAATTTGTTATTATATTATTATGACAAGATAATCCTTTCCCTTTTCATTCAGTCTTTAAATTTTTTCGAAAATTGAATTACATAATTCGGACGATTTCAAAAAAATTAAAATATTTACCATCCACTATCAGATTCGCTCGTGTGTCTACTATCATAGCGTCCCCGTTGGACTTGCTGCCCTCCTCGCTGGATATGTTGTTCCTCGACGCCCCAGTGGCCTATTGTTTGCTTGTCTTCTCCGGACATGTCCATTTGGCCTTGATATGGGCTCTGCGAGCCATACTGCTGGTTCCTGGCTCTCGCATCATTGCTGAACATAGCCATCTCTTCCTCGGTGTCTGCGCGACGATAGTTTCCATAATTGGGTGGGGGCTCATCGTAGCGACGCTGCTGTGGGTACGCCTCGTAACCTACGGAAGCGGCTCGATTTCCGTAGCTTGGATGACCTCCATGGAAGTCGGGAGTTTGTCCCGCAGAAGAATATCCTGAAAAGCATAAATCAAAACACATCAAATAAACTGTGAAATAGCCAGCCATTTTAGCTCGGGTTTTGGCGGAACGTATTTAACTTTTCCAGATTTTTTGTACATTCAGCATAAATGTATAAAAATTGATGTAAGCATGGTAATAGGTTTTATCGGGTAAGGAAATAAAACGATTCAATAATAAATAAAAATTCCAAATTCGATATGAATAACGTATAGCTTTAAGTTTAGTAAATAACTTCAATTTAAGACCCATAAAAATTAAATAGACATCGCTGAAGCATTCAACAATTTAGGATTGAGACATATAATGCGGGCGGATTTTCATTCAAAAAGTTTTCATCTCTTCTCAAAAATTATCATATATCATGCACATCCAGAACGGAAAATGTGATTCGGAAATGTCGCGCTCCAAATCGTGGAGACTGGATCGATATTTGTTGAAGATTAATGTCTAATTTAGACAATAGTGTCTAATTTCTACTAATACTGTTAACGTCTATTTTCAATCAAATCAAGCTATGAAAATAGGCTCACCTGTATCTCCACGCCCACTTTGATTCTGTAGTGCATTGCCTAAGAGCGGCGGCGGCCGCTGCATTAACTGCGACGATGGGTGCTGCTGCTGTCGTTGCTGCTCCGCCATATTGGATTCGTCCGAATACCGACCTTTTGCTCCAGCATCGGCTTGTGGCGGTGGAGCGTAGCGTAGAGCTTGGTTTTGTATTTGGTAATCTACAAATTAATGTATCAGAAAATAATTTGATACTTAATTTTGTACCTTGAATTTGACGCTGAGCTTGCGGTTGATGAGCGTTTGCAACGTTTCCCGGTGGTACTTCGCTTGATTGAACATTGGTGTTTCCTACGCCACCAGCTCCAGATTCCAATTGACCTGAACCAGAGCCAGACTGTGTGGTAGCGATGACCGGTTGCTGCTTTTCGCCGCCGGAGGCTGAAATCGAAACAGTTTAGACTTCAAAATATAATTTGTTCCACCAAATTTTACAAATAGTACTAAACGTTTAATTAACGGCAAAATTCAGAAATCAAAATCCTTTCTATAATTTCAAAATTCCTCATTGGTAACCGCCACTATTATAATTTTTAGAATAATTATTTCCGAAACCTAGCGTCAATTTCAAATACATTTAGATTATGCTAAGGGAAATTAGCTTATGGAATTTTATAGAAAAAAAATAAGTGAATTTTCAGAAATACTCAAACAGTTTCCGTAACAATTTCGGTTTATTTAGTAATCATAATTACTAATGATCTTTAAGATGCTATCTGAGCATTAAAATTTACTACGAAATTTTAATAATATTTTGGCAAACCTTCGGTCACGACCGAGTATACCAAATGTCTATTTAGGAATGACAAACATCGCAATATTTAAAATACACAAAATACCTGCTGCATCCGTGCTCGGCATCGTAGCTGCTGGAGGCGTAGTAGCATTTTGATGCTGCTCTTTTTGTTGAGTTTCCAGCGAAAGACGAGCCATACGCTGAGTCCAGTCGTACTTCTGCGTTGCGCCAAGCTTCGACCCAGTTGTCGAGTCGCCGCAATAGCGTTGGGGTAACTTTCGGCCCTCCATAGCCGTTGTGCGCGTAATTGCAGACGCACCAATATAGCCAGACGAAGATGAGTGAGACATAGTCGTCACGGGAATAATATAAGCCGACAGATCCTGTCCTTGTGCCGACGATTGAGCCGGAGCATTTGGATTTCCCCAAGCGCTCATTTCTGAAATGGAACAACTTTGTTTGACAATATTTAATTATTAAATATTATTAACTAATACAGGATTATACACTTAAATTCGAGGAAAATTACAAATGCCTTTTTTTCTTACGGAAATTTAGAAAAGGTCGATCATAGAAATAATCAAAAATTCCTAATGGAACAGTTTTAATTCAAAAGGAGCTAGGAATTTTATTTTCGTACAAAAGAGAGAGACTTTAAACAAATTCTAGTGCTAGTGTGTAACATTTCCGACTTACTTTGCGGCTTGCTCGCTCCATATTCCGTGGTGGAGCCCTTGTTGGCCGCTGCTGCTGCAAGGCTCGGAAATTCGCGATTCTCCGGAGCTTGAGGTTGCGGCGGAGGCGTCGGCTGATGGTGGGGTGCTGTAGACCCCGTATCCGCTGAAGCTCCCATTTGAGTCGTTTGTCCGGATTGTCCTTGCTTGGCCCAATTCGGTCGAAGATCCGGTCCGGCAGAGGCCGGTGTAAGGCCGCCAGCGCTGCTTGTCTCCGTTGAGCCGTCTCCGTTCTAAAAAAATTAGCATAATTTCTCATGTTCTCCAAAGAACGGTTACCACTTTTGACGAGTCGTTCGCCGTTGATGGTGGCGGGGTTTCCGTAGATTTGGTTTGCCATCCCTGTCCTCCTTGTGGCACTAAGTTAACATGCGGGTCTTGACCATGCTCTGCTTTGAGTGAAGGCAAAGTCGCAGGTGGTGGCATTCGCCGTACAATAGCTGTCGTTTTGCCGAGTGCTTGGAGGCCGCCATGTTTATTGGGCCCTGAAAAAGTACTTAATAAAAATAATATAAATATCACAGAAATTATTATATATTCCCAAACCAAAAACTCTAACAATTTTCTTTTAATATTGAGTAAAATGTTACCAGAGGCCTTGCCCCCGCCGGGCGCGGCGGTGTTCTTGCCGGAGTAGACGCTGTTTACGTTCTGCGACCTTGGCTTTTGCTGGTTAGGGGCGCCTCCCAGGGCGCCTCGAGATAACATTGATTACGAAAAGTGACGGCAGTCAGTGACGACAGCCTGACACCAGTTATAATTTTATTATTTAGCTCAGTAAACGACGAAGAATTAGAGAAAAACTGCCGCGGCGAAGGAATTTTGACGAGTCGATCAAAGATCTGAAAATTAATCATTCTCATCTTATCAAATAACCAAATGGAATGCCGCTGGTTGATAAGTTATGCCAAAAATACGTCAGTCAATATTTCTCTGTTATCATTCGGTTCGATACTTAACAGTTATTTTTGTTTAATATTCAAATCATATTGTAATTCAACAAAACACAACTTGCACTAAAAGTATAATGGGCCCTATTTTCTCGCCCATTCCAAGAGTTTCCATCCAAGAGCATCTCTTACATACTCAACTCAATGACCTTTCTCCAAAATTTGTTATAGAACATTTTTCAACTTATTTAATTAATCCCCATAAAAAGGAAATTTATTGAAAAAATCAATTACTTACCTTAACTATTTTTCAAGAATCAATATAAAAATAGAACATACCTACGGGCTCACTACCCGATGCTAGTCGGTTGTAGACGCTGATGTGTCAAATGCAAATCACAACCAGCACAGAAAAGGCAGGAGCTTTGAGACGAAAGGGATTGGGTTGAGTTGCTTGAAGGATTGAATTGACGATATGCAAACGGAGGTGGAAAGGAAGGATCAAGCAGCAGTAGATCCGCTGAACTGAAAAATTTCGATTTTAGGCAATGTTTATAAAATGGAAATGACAATAAACAAAATGCCAACGTTGAAGTTATTGGAAATACATTTAAAGAGGGAAATATCAAAACATTTTAAAGCTTGGATTTTTCTAGAATTTAGGACTTGCAGATGTATTTTAATTTTTTCTGATGGATTTTGTCAATTTCATAATTCATTAATTAATTTCGTTAAATTGTTCGTGTTCTAAAATTGAGTACAAAATCGGAAATAAAATGTGCTCGTAAATTTACCATGCATTCAAACAAAAATAATTTTCTCGGATTTCATACTAAAAATTTTCCAAGCACGGAATTGTTAAAATACAATAAACAACACAACATTTTTGTCGTTCAACCGTATCATTTTTTCAAAATAACCACCCAAAATTTCAGAAATTCATAAATGTAAACATTTCGAAATCACCTGGACGTCTTTCCTAATCCGTCAAAGAAAACACTTACTAGTAACCCGTGTGTTGTTGGCTCAGCAGAAATTTGCGAACGTCTTGACGTTACAAAAGATGAGGCTTTGCTTTTGAGTTGGAATGGAACGGTTGACAGAGATGGGTTGCGTTTGCGCGTTTTCGTGACCCACTGAAATTGAGCTAATTTTATTTAAAAAACGACGGAGAAGAAAATCGAGCCAAAATTAGGTTTCGGCCCAACTTTCGAATAACACAAATCTACAGTAAATCGATAAATAACAATATTAAAGGAGCAATCGGCCTTCAATCATCGATCGAATTATATGGGGGAGTGCCCGGCCCAGTTAAAGTTTGCAGCTCGGGGAATAACATCAACTCACGACCGCCGTCGCCACCCCGCGACCTAGACAACAAGGGCTATACACATAAGCCGCTATTGGGAAACGCCGGCCAGCAGAACAGGGGCTCAACGGGTAAAGGAGCCATATGCGCACAGCCCCATAATGGGTGCTGGCACCGGTGTCTGCTCACAACAGACTGCTGGGCAGTGCTCATAAAACCTCTGGAAAATCTCTGACACTCCTCTTTTCTTTGCCTACAGAGAAAGAGCCCAGTTTGGTTGCGAAATGGACGGACGAACGCACGACCCCCTACCCACAGCATTTGTTCATATGACAACCGACAGACACAGAAAAAGGGAGCATCGGAGGAGCGACCGATCAATAAGCCCTTTCTTTTGGTTCGTGCGCTTCGCTGGGAAACTGAGTGTCATTTCTTCCTTTTTTCACTGCCCAGCACCGATTGGCTGCGTAGAATGACACTCAGCCAACGAGTGGACGTTTCTCATTTCGTTCTCACATTTTAAATGTCTTTTCCCACACATACGACACAGTGTGGAGACAGACTACGCACACACACTCTCGCATTCGGATATATAGAAAGGACGTTCACAACCCTTAACCCCATTAACATATGTGGCGCCCCAATTCTGACGGACACCGCTAGCCACAGTCGAGAAAAGGAGCGACCAGTGGTGCGGCTCGGTGCTGGCTCGCCAATTGAGTGGCCGTCGTCCAAGCGCCAGCTTTTCAGAGAACAGGGACATTCTTGAGGTCGTGGACAGTGTGTTTTGACCGTAAAAGGACCACAGCCAAGATGGCCTGCAAATGTTTAGGTCGGATATCGGAAGACCGACGTTTTTGGGTAAAGAAATGGCATTAATACGGGATATCTAGTGGCATGATGTGCCTTCGATAACATCATTTTGTTGATCCAGAAAGCGCTCAAATGATGACTGGAATGGTCATAGTAAGAGATCAAAGTTCATTTTTAGTCTTTTCAACGAATTGACTATTCGCAATCCTATGAGTCATTCGAGCTGCCTCATTCAGCCCGCTGACCATCCACAACACAAATTGGTGTTCACTAAAATCGCCTTTCACACAAATCCTAGAGTTGACCTCATCTCCGAGGGTCCTTTTGTTCGCCTCGTTCCACTTATACTGTATAGACGTGTTCTCAATTGGCGTGATCCTGAGCGCATTTTGCGTGCGCTCAAAAAGGCAGATGATCAACGCGGAGACAACAAAGGAAAACTGTGTCACAAAATAACAAACAAACGACTTATTACGTAACCACTCAGGAATTTATATGCGAGTGAAGGAAGGAAGCGGTCTGGATGCTGGGAAAAGCAAGTCTATAAATATATATTTATTTGGTCTTTATACAGCAATACAAACTATAATTAGTAAAATGTATAAGCCGCAATACTGTGAGCAATACAACGGAAGCTGAAAATATTCACTAACCAATTTAAATGTGAAGTGAGGATAAGGTAGCATAATTTAGCAAGAAAAAGAGTGAATCTTGGAAAAAATTCGATAAACCCGTACAACCAAAGACTAGACACAACGAAGTGTTTGAAATGAGAGCTGTCCAGAAATATAAATGTATGATAGACTACAAAAATCCGTATTAGAAATCCCATGTTATAAGTCAAAAGACAAAAATTCATAATTTATGTAAAACAGTGGCAAAAATCGTTTTTCATCCAATAATTATTAATTCAGTTTGAGAAATCCGTCAAGGATAAATATTAAACAAAATAAGTGTTTTTATATTTGTGGACAGACTAAAATTGCAATTTCTAAAAGCTCGTTTAAGACAAAATAAGAGACCAATCAAGGCGGACTAGACTGAATTAAAGAAATGTGTGTAAACGGTTATGTGTTTGTTGAGTTTTGATTCTGAACAGCAGCCATCCGTGGGTAGATTTCGAGTAACTCATACGGCCTATAATCATGCATCGCGATGCCGCTTTTCCATAACCTCACTTCTTCTTCCTCATTAGCCGTTTTGACACGATAATACGGGAAATTCTCGTTGTGTTGAGCGGTGATTCCCAGGAAATACGACAGAATACCTAAAAAATGTTTTATAGTAATCAGATCCTACTTTAATTTAGTTTGTTTTCTATGAAAAACCAACCCCCATAAACAAATTAATTTTAAGAACAAGAACATATTTTCCAATTTATATGTGATAGAAACCTTCTGTTAACATTCTGTTATCAACCTATATAATGTTAATTTATCCTTATAGTAAGTTAAAGCTGTCAGGCGTCATTTCTGGATATGGCGTCATTTGGGATATAGGGGAAGTGCATTCTGAGGGGTGCTTAATTTTAGACAGGTACCTAATTAGGGTAATTTTTAGCGGGGAATTCGAATTTGAGGTTAAAATTTAGCTAAAATGTAGACAAATTTAGACTAAAAGGGTGCTTAATTTTGTCACGTTTACCTTTCTAAGGGATCAAAGAACACTTTTGTCATGTTACCTTTTTTCATCGCATTTTTAGGGGTGCATATTTTGTCACGTTTACCTTTCTAAGGGATCAAAGAACACTTTTGTCATGTTTACCTTTTTTCATCGCATTTTTAGGGGTGCATATTTTGTCACGTTTACCTTTTTAAGGGATCAAAGATCACTTTTGTCGTGTTTACTTTTTTTCATTGCATTCTTAGGGGTGCTTATTTTGTCACGTTTACCTTTTTAAGGGATCAAAGATCACTTTTTGTCATTTTTGGGTGTATATTTCCGTCTGTGAGGTTTTGTTTAGTCAGACATAAATTAGTCAGAAGGAGCGGCCGAAGGACGCGACTGTCGACCTCACCCTGACCATATCTTGCCCCATAAATATTGCGAGGCGCCGTAGGCGACGAGCCAGTCCTGTGGTCGGGCGCGGAGCGCCCGACCCTCCCCCTTGGAATGTGAGGGAACATAGAACATATACTCCGAACAACAGCTGCTTGAGGGCCGAAGGCCCGAAATAGTCTCATGCCGCTCTACTCCCGAACAACCCTTACTCCCGAACAACCCAACCCTGACCGCTGATGGCGGTGCGCGAAGCGCCGCTGTGCACGCTAACCGCTTCCTAGCGAAGTGAGGGCCGCGAAGCGGCCCCACTTCGCTAGTGTAAGATTATCCTAAGGACTACATGTTGTCAGCTGCTAAAGTAGCAGATATACAATGTAGTGGCAGCTGATTAACAGTTAGTTGCTCATTTTCATTATAACACGAAACTACAATTACCTGCATAGATATCATCAAATTTATATAACTTCACATACTGGATTGCCAAGTAGAATTCCTTTATGGTTTGGCCCGTCATAAATACGGCGCCAGCAGATATATACGGTGGATATGCGGCAAACGGATATTCATCCAAAGCCACCTAAAATTCATACAGGTTATTTTAGTATCAAACAGAAAGTATACAACCAACTCTATGCTTCCAGAAGAACAGACGAAATGGCGAACTAACAAATCTCCATCCCATGTAGAGGCGTTCATTTGGTGCATGACGTTGAGCCTCGACGGCTAAATTCTTGAACGATAGCAGATAATCATCGTCCAGTAGCAGCAAATATGGGATTGGTTGTTCAGCACCACAATACTCTTTAGCCAATCCAATCGAATGAATGAACTGAAAAAATAAATGTTAAATTAGTATAACAGAATGTATTTTTGTTAAAATGTGATGAATTGAAAGAGTATTTATATACTCATCTACTGATTATTCCCAGTGCTACAAGTACCAAATTGTTGTCTCGTCCGTCTAAATTGATATGGACGAAACAACGTAATCTCAAAAACATAGAATAAAATTATTGTATTTACAAAACTCTTTACGAGCAAAATTATAATATGATTAGCAAAGCTAGTAACCGCAAAAATCGATTCATAAGCATAGATAAGTTTCTTATTAAATTTAGCGAAATCAATTGTCATTTAATTCTTGTTGGCTTAATTTATTCATATGCATTCAGAAACAGCTTTTTCCCAAATACACCGCTCCAAAGATGTTTCCGACATCTATGGAAAAGGCTTTTACTATAATTCCTGTCTAAATGTAACAGTTTTATTCGTCTTTGGATTGCAATTATTTAACGGTAGAAAGTTAAGGACAATCATATTTTATTTGGTAATCAAAATATGTTAATCCTAAACGAGATTATAATAATTTATTTCAATGTAACATTTTATAAATACCAAAATGAAGCATTTTGTAGTTTGCCTCGGAACTTTGCTACCTTCATTTAATTATGCACGAGAATGCCTATGATTCCGTCAAATCTTACCTTTAATGTATTATTCCTGTAATGATCCACGAAATCGCCAATTAGTAAGTCTCCAAATTCTTTTGCTTCTTCAAAAATCGATTGAACATGTGCATTTGGATTCTCGCGGCCGACTACAAATATTGTCCGCACGCGAAATGCTTCGATTTGTCTAACAGATCCCCATGTTGTGCGAATGGCTTGGCGCTGCTGAAGCGAAAGATTATTTTGAATCATATAAATAGAAACTTACGCGTAAACGATCAGGTGCTGATTTGACTACAACTAAAATAGAGCGTTTTCGAGTGAGACGATTATTTTGGCAGCTTGGCTTTACTAACGGTTGGAAAGATGCCCAATCGTTGAGGTAGAGGAAGTCCGATGGTTGGCCCATCAATTCGCGAATTACCTGAAAAGCGTAGAAATTAGTCATGCAAAATTAAATAAATATTTATTATAGCATTGCCGCACTTTTAAATAGAAAACTTTATATTAAATTTGAAAATTACATCTTTAAGTGTGAGTATTGACTTATAAGCAAATGAATAATTCACACATTTCGCTCGTAATTATAAATATCTGCGTTTTATAATTCCATTAAAGGAACCTTAAATAAGGGAAAGATAAAAAATTTAGTTAGTTTTATAATTAATGTACATCTTTACAAAACGTCTACCTAAAATATTATTGTTAACAGAGGATTAAAATTTAGTGCAAATTTAGTGCAAATTTTTCGCTTTTCAACAAATTCTGATCAAAATTTTCAGCAAAAGAAATACTCCAGGAAATATAAAATTTGCTGGAAAAATGTCATTAAGTATTTGCAGCAAGAAGTTTAATTTATAAGAAAAATCGAGTTTTAAGAAAAATTACGTAAATTTTGCTTTTTCAGAGTTATGTCAAGGAACAAGCCTTTTAATCTTTTACCTTTACTTTAAGAAAAGTGTGTAAGCGAAAGTAAAGGTTCGAAAATTTTTAACTCTTACACAGAAATTCTCGATAATACTTTAGATTCTACGTCATTATATTTAGGATTTTCTTCCAAAAATTAATCTCAAAATATACCTGCTGTCGAACGTCAACATAATTCGGCCATTTGAAATGACGAAAATTCTGCTCGAATAGAAAATCTGACATGCCCGTTGAGAAGATGATAGTCAAAAATATTGAAAGGGCAATCAAAGCGGATGCAAGACTGCTTTTGAGATTTTCTTTCGTCATCACTAAATAAATAATATAATTATTTTGCAATATCAAAAAAGCAATAATTTTAACAAAACGACATTACCTGGCATTAATTTCATGCTGAATAACTGTTTGATCCCGAGAGACATTTTAAGCTGATAGAATATATACACGAGGCGACTAAAGAAAACATAGAAAATTCGTCGCATTCTACGAAGCAGCCAATAAAAAATTGGAAACATTCCTCGGATAAATTTATCCGCTAGCACAATTCAATAGTTTGTTCAAAGGATAAAGAGACTCAATCAGTTCCATGCGGGACAAAATGCAATTTAAACGGGACATAAGAGTAAAGGACAATAACAAGGTTTCATTTGCACTAGGTGCCAAAAAAATTTGGCCATGCAGCTTAAAAATTTTCGGCACAAATTCCCGAGATATCCCAAAAATTCTATCGGAAGTTTACTGGGAAGGTATCGGTCCTACTCAACCTTCAAATACACGATTCTGAAGGGGTACGGGACAATTCATCAAATGGACAATTCATCACATGGGACAATTCATCACATATTGTGAAAAATGGCCAATTTTATAAAATTTGTGTTTTTATGCTATTTTTACCATTCTTATACAGTCATACCTCGATATACCGCACACATCGGGACTGGCGATTTTGTGCGGTATATCGAAAGTGTGGTTAATCGGGTGTGCGGATTATCGAGATAATTTTGTATGGAAAAAATCCTTCCCTTGCAAAATTGTGCGGATAAACGAAATTTCCGATATTTTTTGACATTTTTTCAAAATTTTTTCAAAATTTGAATTCCCGCTCAAAAATTTTTGAATTTTTTACTAAATTTTGGCTGATTTTTGCAAAATTTTTGGTAAATTAGGCAAAATTTTTGCAAAATTTTCGAAAAATTTGGTCAAAAACCGGAAAATTTTGTATAAAAATTCAAAATTGCGCCAAAAACAGAAGCATTTTTCTTTGTGCGGATAATCGAAAACTTTTACATGGAAAATTTCACTTGGTGTCTGTAAAATCTGTGCGGAATATCGAGTTTAACCGCATAAAATGCGGTATATCGAGATAATTTTGTATGGAAAAAATCCGTTCCAGCCAGATTTGTGCGGAATATCGAAAGTGCGGCTTATCGTGTGTGCGGTATATCGAGGTTCGACTGTATACTTTTTAATTAAAATTACGCTATTTTACCTTAAAAATTTTCATTCTTTCAGTGACTGTCGACTGGCTTGAACCAAAAGTCGCGCAGCCCTTATAAGGGTGGTTCGGGAGCTTATGCCTAAGACTAAGTCTTGCGTTGGCCCCAGGTTGTTCGAGCCGCAAGCCTAAATCCTTGTTTGGGGCCTTAAAAAGTGCGCGAAAAATGTAATGGCATATGAGCCTAAAAATCCAAATTTTTATAAGTAACCACATATTAGGTAAAAATTGAGGTAAATTAAGGTAAAATAGCGTAATTTTAATTAAAAAGTGTATAAGAATGGTAAAATAGCATAAAAACACAAATTTTTATAAAAATTGGCTTTTTTCACAATATGTGATGAATTGTCCATTTGATGAATTGTCCGTGTCCCGTTCTGAAGAGATGTGTTAATCTCGGCCACGTCAGTCTCTATTAAAAATTGAAACATTAATAATACATGAATTAGAGATGCTTAGCAAAAGATTCAGCGTTATACGACACATTCCCCAAGTCACTTAATTGGGTAGAGTTCCCGATTCGAAAATTTTTGTGGTCCGTGTTTCCCTGATTGTTAGTTTAATGCTCGACTTATATACTTCCGAGACTTATGTCCTTCCGAGTGTTTCGCTAGCAGCCAATTACTAATCGACCAGAAGATTGGTGCCGATGTTTCTTTTGATCATGAAGTTTGGTTTGGATTCGTTGGGAATCATAATTTTGAGGGATGAAAGGATTTAGGGCACTTTTAGGATTCCCCCCCATACGGCAAACTTTTAAAAAAACAGTCAACAAGCCTTGCCAGCGCAAGGGAAATGATTGCTATCTGTCCCAGACAATCTTAGCACTCTTGCGCAATACAAAAATAGCGAGGCTTTCAATGTTTTGTCATTTCTAAAAGCAAAAACGTCCGGCTGCTATTTTCTTTCAATTTTTGTTCAAAATGGAGGAACTTCGCAATTTCAACGGCTATGATTTGTATGATCGCTTTACACTGTCAACCATTCTGAAAACTTTGTCGATCCGGTCACGCAGCAGCACACTCAAACAATCGAGAGCACCTGGCAAAAGTTTAAGGCACGACACAAAAATGAACATGGAACACATCGCTCGGTTTTCAACAGTTATATCTCGGATTTTATTTGGCGACGACTATTCGGAGGGCCCGATGCAATGTATTACTTGTGGGAGCAAATCAAAGAGCAATACCCTCTCCAGACATAAATATTGATTGTCTCTCATTTCCCTTGCGCTGGCAAGGCTTGTTGACTGTTTTTTTAAAAGTTTGCCGTATGGGGGGGAATCCTAAAAGTGCCGGATTTAGAATGTGAGGTCTAACGGATTAAAGCGATTATTTTGGAATTAGATGAATCAGTGCAAAGGTACATCGAATTTTTATTTATAATCCTTCCAAAGAGCAAATCACTGGAAAACGAAGAAACTAAAACTGTTTCGCTGTGAAAAAATGGCTATTGAGGAAATTGCTCTAAAAGCTAAAAACGTCCAGCACAATTCTATGTTCTGTCTTAGAGTTCGTCGACAAAGTCAGCCGCATAATTTTAGCCTTGACGTACTTTCCTCCCTTGGCGACGGAATTTATAGAGGATCCTTTAACAAAATATATGCATCTTCTTTTATTCCTCGAAAAACGGATTGTACATTATTTTTTCTATGAGTTTTCCACCTACCTTTTCACGTATTTTGAAACAAAAATGAGCGCTCTCACAAAATATGTGTGAGATATTTTAATATCAATGAGAAAACGATGACACTAACGTTCTAAAGTTGTCAGATACGGTGCAATTTGGTTTGGATTGTCCAAGTCATAGTTTTGGAGTGACAGGAAGTAACTTGGAGTAACTTTAACTTAATTTTAAGCCATTACTCGAGACTTAACCTTAAGTTTTCCCCGATATTGGACCAGAAGTACAAAACCCTTTCCTCTGTGTCTCTAGATGACGAAGACGAGAAAAGTAGAGATTTGGTCCATTATTTTGAGCATGTCGCTGTCAGCTAGATAGTTTAATGAAACGAAAACAAACTGGAGCAGTCTTCAATATACTGCTTTAAAAGCATGACTAATTGATTGGAGCTGTTGAAATCTTTCTAAACGCTGTCTTGCATTGCTCCTTATTTCGTAAACGCTATTATTTATTTAGTTTTCAAAATTATTCCATAATTTCTTAATAAAAATTGTCATTCTCTTTCTTATTTTCCATTATTTCCAGCTGAAATCAGCGATGTCACAACACAAAACGGTCGAATCATCGTCTGTAGTCTCGTCACCCGGAAAATTCTCCCTGAAATCTCCTGGAAGTTCAGTGAAAAGTGTATGGTTCCGAGAAATGGGTTCTAGAAAGCAGCACAATTTTCGACCAAAAGTGCAGGATGTCTACGTCATGGTAACGGACTTTATTTTCACATAATTTTTGTGTTTCACAAATTCTTAAAAATTTAATTGCGTATTAAATTAATACATTTGCTCACTTTTTTAATTACATTACATTATTTTACAGGTGAATTCAGACCAGGTGCCATTCCACTTACGACATAACGTGAGGACTTTCTCACTTTTTGACGAGATTCGCCATATCGTTGGCTATTGTATTCCGCTCCGTGTTTATGTCAAGCAATTCGGAAATGCGCCGTCTTGCCGCGTCATACGCCCCATTCAAACGACAGGAGAAGAAAACGTTGCCCACTCGAAGACTGCAAGTCAATTTTATGCAATCATATCTTAATGACAACTTTATTTAGAACAACGAGATGAATTTCAAGGTTTTTTATTTTTCTATTTCTAAATAAAGCATTGTCGGTTTGTTTCAATAGAGGTAGATAACATTTCCTTTTCTGATCACAAAAACAAGGTGTGTTACGTTCGGAAGCCTCGGTTTTTCACGGTTATTCTGGAAATAAGCGTTTACTTCAGCGCATTGAAGAACATCCTAACTTATTTTTGGACATATTCTTCAACATTCTAGATCTTCCAACTAAGTGAAATTTGTGAATTTCTATGGACTATATTTTTGACATTCTGAAATATGTTTACCGGATTCGAATGCATTCTGAATTAGAAAGATTAAAACGTTTACACATTACATACACAATTATTACTAACTAGCGCGCGGGGAGTCTATATCAGTATGCCTTTTCTGTTCGCACTTCCCTCACACTCCAAAGGGGGAAGGTCGGGCACTCCGCGCCCGACCACAAGACTGGCTCACCACCTACGGTGGCTCGCAAACTCAGATTCAGTCGGAGTTTGGCTCAGTCTAAGTTTGGCTCCCTAAAAAACCTCACGCCATCCCTGCAACGGAATATGCGTCTAAACTGTGATATAATGCGAATTTTGAGGGAAAATACAAGCGGGACGAAAAATTTTGTGCCATTTTACATTCAGTAATTCATTTTAGTTTCCCCATTCACCGATGCCTGTAACACCTGTAAACGCCGATGATTTTTATGCAATGATCAATGGGCCGCAGTGGATCCAGGAAAACTCTCCTAGGGGTTCTGTCATCCAGAACAGATTTTTTATTTGCCCGAGACTGCGCCAAAGATGCTCTTCTAGCGATTCGTCAATTTCATCAATACCTGAAACTTTAATCGCCACTCCATTTCTGCTTAGGTATGATACTAATATTCAAAATATTTATATGTTTCCACGTTAGTCGCAGTTTTCTCTTTCCTCCAAAGACAGTTTGTGGTATTGTGAGAGTCGATAGGCGGATTTCCATTTAGTCAAATAATGAAACATTTTTCGGTATATAAAAAATTACAACGACTTTTTTCCATTCGTTTGTACTAGAGACCATAAATCAATAAGTTGACAATCAAAAGGCGAAATTATGTCAGGATCAGAATCCGTTTTCACGAGTTTAAATGCCTTAATGGTAGGGAATGCCATTCTCTCCAGTGTTCTCGTTCCTTTCTTATTGATATGTAATCGTATTGTGCTTTGAATAGGGAATAAAGACTTCGTTGAAACCTTCCAAACAGAGCGAGGATTTTACGTACGCATCAAGCTCAGTCTATATTTACTTGATTTCAGTTTTACCTGGAAACCTTTATCCAGCTATACGCAAAAAACACTGAACATTTTTTGAATTTGTTATATACTTTTTTCACAGATATTCATTATCAGTGAATGAAGTGCATGCTTGTTATGACAGAAAAGACGTAACCAATAATGGAGGAAGCCTAACTAATAGTAGAAGCGTATTTTATACGCGGTTTAAATATAAAAATTAACTAAATAATAGCGAAAAAAGAAAAGTGATTTATTTCGGCACTAATCCTATACGACGAAAGTGGATTTTTTGTTTCGAAATAATGAAAACTTAAACGGACAAGTAAATATAAACAGGGTCAGATGGATGCATACTATTATCCCCCTTTAACTGTTTTGAATGAGGAGACTTACTATACTGTAGACAATAACACATTGTTGTGTGAGAGATACGTTTTAAAATATCAGTTCACCAAATTTGGGACTGGAAAGATAGCAGTTCTTAAAATGCTCCCCCCCCCCAACTAAACAAGTACCAAAAGATAGCAGTTCCTGTGCCAATGTTCAAGTAACAATTTATTTCAGAAAATTTCAACTTGGCGACAATCCGCACTTGATTCCTACTAAGCTACCTGACGGCTTGGAAGCATACCTGCGGTATTTTATAATATATTTCTACTTAGACTTAACATGGTCATATTTTAGCCTGAATCTCGCTGAGCATTCTCGCGCCGATTTCAATGGAACTATTGAGGAATCTGAATTTGGTTTATATCACTTTCGCGAAATGCACCGCGTTGAAACAATGCAGCTTGTTAAAATGGGATTATCGATGTTGCCAAAAATGGAGTGGTACCGTAATGGATGCGTCCGCGGTTAGACAAGAAAAGAACTTAAACTCCCTCATTTCCTTTTCTTCTGTTGTCAAGTCTTTTAGTATTTATCTGATTTGAATGTTTTGAATTGTTAATTTGAAATGAACGATTTATTGTCGATTTCGCCAAAAATAATTAATTAAAAATTTATGCTCAAACGTCTGGAAAAGAGATTTGCGCCAGATCTGGGGAACCAGGCTCCTGTTATCTTGATTATGACATTTTTAGTAAACAAAACGAATATTTGACCAAAATCCTTAGGTCGCTGATGAAATTCCGCTACTGACGAATCTGAAATTTGTGTTCCAGGCTTTTTTTGCCGGTCTCGCATTTGATTTGTCAATAACTCCATAATTATTGCAGTGTAAACAAATATTACCGGTCCAGACTAGGGCTAGACTACTCTAAATCGGTCATCACAAGAGGAACAAAGGGAAGCCGACAAACAATATCTTTGCATTGTCGGCTCAAAAGATGATTTGCAAAATTTGTTCATTACTGGAGGAGAGTGATGATGGGCGGTGTATTTACCAACAATCAGAAAATTAGGCGGAAACAGAACATCTGACTTTCTTGATAATATGTTAAAACACTAAAATAAAAAGTAAACTGTTAAAATGACATTTTTATTAACTTGTTTCATGACATTCACAAAATCACATCACATGACAAGATAAAAGTGAAACGAATCCTAGCAAAACAAAAGTGATAACACAAGAATAAATATTATAATCCAAACTTATTCCGAAGGCTATATCCGAGGGCGAATGTGACGAGTCGATCAAAGATCTGAAAATTAATCATTCTCATCTTATCAAATAACCAAATGGAATGCCGCTGGTTGATAAGTTATGCCAAAAATACGTCAGTCAATATTTCTCTGTTATCATTTGGTTCGATACTTAACAGTTATTTTTGTTTAATATTCAAATCATATTGTAATTCAACAAAACACAACTTGCACTAAAAGTATAATGGGCCCTATTTTCTCGCCCATTCCAAGAGTTTCCATCCAAGAGCATCTCTTACATACTCAACTCAATGACCTTTCTCCAAAATTTGTTATAGAACATTTTTCAACTTATTTAATTAATCCCCATAAAAAGGAAATTTATTGAAAAAATCAATTACTTACCTTAACTATTTTTCAAGAATCAATATAAAAATAGAACATACCTACGGGCTCACTACCCGATGCTAGTCGGTTGTAGACGCTGATGTGTCAAATGCAAATCACAACCAGCACAGAAAAGGCAGGAGCTTTGAGACGAAAGGGATTGGGTTGAGTTGCTTGAAGGATTGAATTGACGATATGCAAACGGAGGTGGAAAGGAAGGATCAAGCAGCAGTAGATCCGCTGAACTGAAAAATTTCGATTTTAGGCAATGTTTATAAAATGGAAATGACAATAAACAAAATGCCAACGTTGAAGTTATTGGAAATACATTAAAGAGTGAAATAACAAAACATTTAAAAGCTTGAATTTTTCTAGAATTTAGGGGCTTGAAGATGTATTTTAATTTTTCAAATGGATTTTGTCAGTTTCAGTATTTTAAATTCATTAATAAATTTCAGTAAATTTTTTCGTGTTCTAAAATTGAGTACAAAATCGGAAATAAAATGTGCTCGTAAATTTACCATGCATTCAAACAAAAATAATTTTCTCGGATTTCATACTAAAAATTTTCCAAGCACGGAATTGTTAAAATACAATAAACAACACAACATTTTTGTCGTTCAACCGTATCATTTTTTCAAAATAACCACCCAAAATTTCAGAAATTCATAAATGTAAACATTTCGAAATCACCTGGACGTCTTTCCTAATCCGTCAAAGAAAACACTTACTAGTAACCCGTGTGTTGTTGGCTCAGCAGAAATTTGCGAACGTCTTGACGTTACAAAAGATGAGGCTTTGCTTTTGAGTTGGAATGGAACGGTTGACAGAGATGGGTTGCGTTTGCGCGTTTTCGTGACCCACTGAAATTGAGCTAATTTATTTAAAAAACGACGGAGAAGAAAATCGAGCCAAAATTAGGTTTCGGCCCAACTTTCGAATAACACAAATCTACAGTAAATCGATAAATAACAATATTAAAGGAGCAATCGGCCTTCAATCATCGATCGAATTATATGGGGGAGTGCCCGGCCCAGTTAAAGTTTGCAGCTCGGGGAATAACATCAACTCACGACCGCCGTCGCCACCCCGCGACCTAGACAACAAGGGCTATACACATAAGCCGCTATTGGGAAACGCCGGCCAGCAGAACAGGGGCTCAACGGGTAAAGGAGCCATATGCGCACAGCCCCATAATGGGTGCTGGCACCGGTGTCTGCTCACAACAGACTGCTGGGCAGTGCTCATAAAACCTCTGGAAAATCTCTGACACTCCTCTTTTCTTTGCCTACAGAGAAAGAGCCCAGTTTGGTTGCGAAATGGACGGACGAACGCACGACCCCCTACCCACAGCATTTGTTCATATGACAACCGACAGACACAGAAAAAGGGAGCATCGGAGGAGCGACCGATCAATAGAGCCCTTTCTTTTGGTTCGTGCGCTTCGCTGGGAAACTGAGTGTCATTTCTTCCTTTTTTCACTGCCCAGCACCGATTGGCTGCGTAGAATGACACTCAGCCAACGAGTGGACGTTTCTCATTTCGTTCTCACATTTTAAATGTCTTTTCCCACACATACGACACAGTGTGGAGACAGACTACGCACACACACTCTCGCATTCGGATATATAGAAAGGACGTTCACAACCCTTATCCCCCTTAACATATGTGGCGCCCCAATTCTGACGGACACCGCTAGCCACAGTCGAGAAAAGGAGCGACCAGTGGTGCGGCTCGGTGCTGGCTCGCCAATTGAGTGGCCGTCGTCCAAGCGCCAGCTTTTCAGAGAACAGGGACATTCTTGAGGTCGTGGACAGTGTGTTTTGACCGTAAAAGGACCACAGCCAAGATGGCCTGCAAATGTTTAGGTCGGATATCGGAAGACCGACGTTTTTGGGTAAAGAAATGGCATTAATACGGGATATCTAGTGGCATGATGTGCCTTCGATAACATCATTTTGTTGATCCAGAAAGCGCTCAAATGATGACTGGAATGGTCATAGTAAGAGATCAAAGTTCATTTTAGTCTTTTCAACGAATTGACTATTCGCAATCCTATGAGTCATTCGAGCTGCCTCATTCAGCCCGCTGACCATCCACAACACAAATTGGTGTTCACTAAAATCGCCTTTCACACAAATCCTAGAGTTGACCTCATCTCCGAGGGTCCTTTTGTTCGCCTCGTTCCACTTATACTGTATAGACGTGTTCTCAATTGGCGTGATCCTGAGCGCATTTTGCGTGCGCTCAAAAAGGCAGATGATCAACGCGGAGACAACAAAGGAAAACTGTGTCACAAAATAACAAACAAACGACTTATTACGTAACCACTCAGGAATTTATATGCGAGTGAAGGAAGGAAGCGGTCTGGATGCTGGGAAAAGCAAGTCTATAAAATATATTTATTTGGTCTTTATACAGCAATACAAACTATAATTAGTAAAATGTATAAGCCGCAATACTGTGAGCAATACAACGGAAGCTGAAAATATTCACTAACCAATTTAAATGTGAAGTGAGGATAAGGTAGCATAATTTAGCAAGAAAAAGAGTGAATCTTGGAAAAAATTCGATAAACCCGTACAACCAAAGACTAGACACAACGAAGTGTTTGAAATGAGAGCTGTCCAGAAATATAAATGTATGATAGACTACAAAAAACCGTATTAGAAATCCCATGTTATAAGTCAAAAGACAAAAATTCATAATTTATGTAAAACAGTGGCAAAAATCGTTTTTCATCCAATAATTATTAATTCAGTTTGAGAAATCCGTCAAGGATAAATATTAAACAAAATAAGTGTTTTTATATTTGTGGACAGACTAAAATTGCAATTTCTAAAAGCTCGTTTAAGACAAAATAAGAGACCAATCAAGGCGGACTAGACTGAATTAAAGAAATGTGTGTAAACGGTTATGTGTTTGTTGAGTTTTGATTCTGAACAGCAGCCATCCGTGGGTAGATTTCGAGTAACTCATACGGCCTATAATCATGCATCGCGATGCCGCTTTTCCATAACCTCACTTCTTCTTCCTCATTAGCCGTTTTGACACGATAATACGGGAAATTCTCGTTGTGTTGAGCGGTGATTCCCAGGAAATACGACAGAATACCTAAAAAATGTTTTATAGTAATCAGATCCTACTTTAATTTAGTTTGTTTTCTATGAAAAACCAACCCCATAAACAAATTAATTTTAAGAACAAGAACATATTTTCCAATTTATATGTGATAGAAACCTTCTGTTAACATTCTGTTATCAACCTATATAATGTTAATTTATCCTTATAGTAAGTTAAAGCTGTCAGGCGTCATTTCTGGATATGGCGTCATTTGGGATATAGGGGAAGTGCATTCTGAGGGGTGCTTAATTTTAGACAGGTACCTAATTAGGGTAATTTTTAGCGGGGAATTCGAATTTGAGGTTAAAATTTAGCTAAAATGTAGACAAATTTAGACTAAAAGGGTGCTTAATTTTGTCACGTTTACCTTTCTAAGGGATCAAAGAACACTTTTGTCATGTTACCTTTTTTCATCGCATTTTTAGGGGTGCATATTTTGTCACGTTTACCTTTCTAAGGGATCAAAGAACACTTTTGTCATGTTCCCTTTTTCATCGCATTTTAGGGGTGCATATTTTGTCACGTTTACCTTTCTAAGGGATCAAAGATCACTTTGTCATGTTTACTTTTTTCATCGCATTTTTAGGGGTGCATATTTTGTCACGTTTACCTTTTTAAGGGATCAAAGATCACTTTTGTCATGTTTACTTTTTTTCATTGCATTCTTAGGGTGCATATTTTGTCACGTTTACCTTTTTAAGGGATCAAAGATCACTTTTGTCATTTTTGGGTGTATATTTCCGTCTGTGAGGTTTTGTTTAGTCAGACATAAATTAGTCAGAAGGAGCGGCCGAAGGACGCGACTGTCGACCTCACCCTGACCATATCTTGCCCCATAAATATTGCGAGGCGCCGTAGGCGACGAGCCAGTCCTGTGGTCGGGCGCGGAGCGCCGGCCCCTCCCCCTTGGAATGTGAGGGAACATAGAACATATACTCCGAACAACAGCTGCTTGAGGGCCGAAGGCCCGAAATAGTCTCATGCCGCTCTACTCCCGAACAACCCTTACTCCCGAACAACCCAACCCTGACCGCTGATGGCGGTGCGCGAAGCGCCGCTGTGCACGCTAACCGCTTCCTAGCGAAGTGAGGGCCGCGAAGCGGCCCCACTTCGCTAGTGTAAGATTATCCTAAGGACTACATGTTGTCAGCTGCTAAAGTAGCAGATATACAATGTAGTGGCAGCTGATTAACAGTTAGTTGCTCATTTTCATTATAACACGAAACTACAATTACCTGCATAGATATCATCAAATTTATATAACTTCACATACTGGATTGCCAAGTAGAATTCCTTTATGGTTTGGCCCGTCATAAATACGGCGCCAGCAGATATATACGGTGGATATGCGGCAAACGGATATTCATCCAAAGCCACCTAAAATTCATACAGGTTATTTTAGTATCAAACAGAAAGTATACAACCAACTCTATGCTTCCAGAAGAACAGACGAAATGGCGAACTAACAAATCTCCATCCCATGTAGAGGCGTTCATTTGGTGCATGACGTTGAGCCTCGACGGCTAAATTCTTGAACGATAGCAGATAATCATCGTCCAGTAGCAGCAAATATGGGATTGGTTGTTCAGCACCACAATACTCTTTAGCCAATCCAATCGAATGAATGAACTGAAAAAATAAATGTTAAATTAGTATAACAGAATGTATTTTTGTTAAAATGTGATGAATTGAAAGAGTATTTATATACTCATCTACTGATTATTCCCAGTGCTACAAGTACCAAATTGTTGTCTCGTCCGTCTAAATTGATATGGACGAAACAACGTAATCTCAAAAACATAGAATAAAATTATTGTATTTACAAAACTCTTTACGAGCAAAATTATAATATGATTAGCAAAGCTAGTAACCGCAAAAATCGATTCATAAGCATAGATAAGTTTCTTATTAAATTTAGCGAAATCAATTGTCATTTAATTCTTGTTGGCTTAATTTATTCATATGCATTCAGAAACAGCTTTTTCCCAAATACACCGCTCCAAAGATGTTTCCGACATCTATGGAAAAGGCTTTTACTATAATTCCTGTCTAAATGTAACAGTTTTATTCGTCTTTGGATTGCAATTATTTAACGGTAGAAAGTTAAGGACAATCATATTTTATTTGGTAATCAAAATATGTTAATCCTAAACGAGATTATAATAATTTATTTCAATGTAACATTTTATAAATACCAAAATGAAGCATTTTGTAGTTTGCCTCGGAACTTTGCTACCTTCAT
Source organism: Ditylenchus destructor (assembly GCA_022814885.1). Taxonomy (NCBI): domain Eukaryota; kingdom Metazoa; phylum Nematoda; class Chromadorea; order Rhabditida; family Anguinidae; genus Ditylenchus; species Ditylenchus destructor. The sequence continues at coordinate 275,671 of JAKKPZ010000075.1, forward strand.
TTAATTATGCACGAGAATGCCTATGATTCCGTCAAATCTTACCTTTAATGTATTATTCCTGTAATGATCCACGAAATCGCCAATTAGTAAGTCTCAAATTCTTTTGCTTCTTCAAAAATCGATTGAACATGTGCATTTGGATTCTCGCGGCCGACTACAAATATTGTCCGCACGCGAAATGCTTCGATTTGTCTAACAGATCCCCATGTTGTGCGAATGGCTTGGCGCTGCTGAAGCGAAAGATTATTTTGAATCATATAAATAGAAACTTACGCGTAAACGATCAGGTGCTGATTTGACTACAACTAAAATAGAGCGTTTTCGAGTGAGACGATTATTTTGGCAGCTTGGCTTTACTAACGGTTGGAAAGATGCCCAATCGTTGAGGTAGAGGAAGTCCGATGGTTGGCCCATCAATTCGCGAATTACCTGAAAAGCGTAGAAATTAGTCATGCAAAATTAAATAAATATTTATTATAGCATTGCCGCACTTTTAAATAGAAAACTTTTATTAAATTTGAAAATTACATCTTTAAGTGTGAGTATTGACTTATAAGCAAATGAATAATTCACACATTTCGCTCGTAATTATAAATATCTGCGTTTTATAATTCCATTAAAGGAACCTTAAATAAGGAAAGATAAAAAATTTAGTTAGTTTTATAATTAATGTACATCTTTACAAAACGTCTACCTAAAATATTATTGTTAACAGAGGATTAAAATTTAGTGCAAATTTAGTGCAAATTTTTGGCTTTTCAACAAATTCTGATCAAAATTTTCAGCAAAAGAAATACTCCAGGAAATATAAAATTTGCTGGAAAAATGTCATTAAGTATTTGCAGCAAGAAGTTTAATTTATAAGAAAAATCGAGTTTTAAGAAAAATTACGTAAATTTTGCTTTTTCAGAGTTATGTCAAGGAACAAGCCTTTTAATCTTTTACCTTTACTTTAAGAAAAGTGTGTAAGCGAAAGTAAAGGTTCGAAAATTTTTAACTCTTACACAGAAATTCTCGATAATACTTTAGATTCTACGTCATTATATTTAGGATTTTCTTCCAAAAATTAATCTCAAAATATACCTGCTGTCGAACGTCAACATAATTCGGCCATTTGT